>VMDO01000916.1:93237-245448 GCA_007922755.1 Pedetes capensis | reverse complement strand
ATAATCCGAGAAGCTGGACTTTATGAGGAAGAACGTGGCATCAAGATTGGAGGAAGACTCATTAACAACCTGCATTATGCAGATGACACCACTCTGCTTGCTGAAAGTGAAGAGGATTTAAAACATTTACTGATGAAGATCAAAGATCATAGCCTTCAATATGGGTTACGACTAAACATCAACAAAACAAAAATCCTTACGACTGGGTCAGCACGCAACTTCACAATAAATGGAGAAAAGATTGAGGTTGTCCAAGATTTTGCTTTTATTGGCTTTATAATCAACAACCGTGGAAGCAGCAGTCAAGAAATCAAAAGAGGCATTGCTCTAGGAAAAGCTGTGGCAAAAGATCTCTTTACAGTATTGAAAAGCAAAGATGTCACATTGAAGACGAAGGTGCATCTGACTCATGCCATGGTATTTTCAGTGGCATCATATGGTTGTGAAAGCTGGACATTGAACAAGAGAGACAGAAAAAGAATTGATGCTTTTGAATTGTGGTGCTGGAGACGTCTATTGACTATACCATGGACTGCCAAAAGAACCAAGAAATCTGTGCTAGAAGTGCAACCAGAGTGCTCCTTGGAAGCATGAATGGCCAAACTGCGTCTTACATATTTCGCACATGTAGTCAGGAGAGATCAATCCCTGGAGAAGGACATCATGTTTGGAAGAGTGGCAGGTCAACACAAAAGAGGAAAACCCTCCACCAGATGGATTGACACAGTCTCTGCAACAATGGGCTTAAACATAAATAAGATTGTTTGCCTGGTGCAGAATCAGCATATGTTTCGATCTGCTGTACATAAGGTTGCTACGAGTCGGACTTGACTCGATGGCACCTAACAACAACAACAATGAGCTTTAGAGCAGATGTCAAACATACTATTATAAACTCAATAAGACAAATAATAGAAATGAAGAAATATTTAAAGCTACAGAGACCAACACACATACACACACACATACGCACACAGACACACGCGCGCACACACACACACACACACACACACACACACACACTCACCAAAATGTGAGAAACTAAATTTTTTTTTTCATTTTTCTTTTTTTCTCCCCCTTTTGCTGGGAACCAAACCCAGGGCCTTGCACATGCTTGGCAAGCATCCTCCCTCCAAGTTACATCCCAGCCCCAGCAACTAACATTTTGGATGATGAAGAGGAGAAAAAGGAGTGAGAAGGAAGGAGAAATACATTACTTTCATTATAGATTATAGGTAAAGAGTAGCTGTTAATCCTAGAGATCTAGTGAATGATTGTGCATCACAAAGCTAGGAATCATGTTCAGTGCCTGTGATCCCAGCTGCTTAGATGCTGAGGCAGGAGGGTTGCTTGAGCTCTAGAGTTTGAGAGCAAACTGGGCAACATCGCAAGACCCAATTCAAAAATAAAAAATAAAAAAAATTATGGCACATCCAACCAGTGGAATGATATGAAAGTATTTAAAACACTGAGGTAGCTCTACATACATAGATATAACTTTCAGAATATATTAATTTTAAAAAAGAATAATGTAGAAGAAGAAAAAGGATACATGTATATAAGTTTGTATATACAAACTGGTACAGACCCACAAGCAGGAAAAATAAGATACAGGAATATAATGACTTGCCTTCAGTACTTGAATGCTTAGGGGAAGGCAGTTGTTTGCACTGTGAACTCTTTTTATGCCATTCGAATTGAATTTTGTGTCTTGTGCATGTATTACCTATTTTTAAATTATTGCTGTTATTTCTTTTGCAAAGAAAAAATGAGTTAGAATCCTGATTTTACCCTCCAAAGTTTTACACTCCTTTGAGGTGAGATAGATAAACAGATAACTGTAAAACAATGAGGCAAGTGTTATAAAATAGGAATGTCCAAGTACTTTGGGGAAACATAAAGGGCTTAATTCCTCCTACAGGGTTAGAGAAACTGAGTTTTTAAAGACAAGAATGATTTGAGAGATGTTTGTAAAATGATGTCAATCAATACTACTTAATGACTGACTCAAAGTGTAATGTGAGGCTGCAGAAGACGTTAGAGATGACTCACTGGTTCTGGTTCTGGTTGTAACCATTTGGTGGATTCCAAGGCCATTCATATTTAGTTCAGCAAACATTTATTACTACTTCCTCATATTCCAAGCACTATGCTGAGCCCTGAGGATTAGTAATTAAATAAGCAATTATCCCTGTATCCTTGTCCTCAAGCAATGTGAAGTCTACTAGTGAGGTGTGGTAGATGGTAATGATGACCTCAACTATTCAAAGGTCTCTATATCCATATACTATGCACCATCCTCTCACCATAAGAAATTTATATATATATATAAATATATATATATAATTTATATATATAGTATATATATAATATATACACTTATATATATAGCATATATACATATAGCATGTATGTATATATATATATATATAATATTGTTGTTGTTGTTAGGTGTCATCAAGCTGAGTCCAACTCATAGTGACCCTCATAGGGTTTTCATTGGCTAGTTGTTTCAAAATTGCTTTGAGAGTGGATTGCCATGTCCTTCTCCTGCATTTGTGGTTCTGGGGATCAAACCTGGGTCCTCAGAGAATGAGGAGCAGCACTCTATCAACTGAGCTAAACCCCAGCCCTGAATTACAGTGGCAATGTGTAATATGATCTCTTAAAACATGTCTTTAATCAAATGAATGCTAGTGACACCATGTGATAGGCAGAACAGTAAAAAAAAAAAATATATATATATATATGGTGGAAATCATTGAAAGAGTGTAAGATTGTTTTGAAGTGGTATTTGAAATTCTAGGACTTTTTTTAGCTGTTCCATTAGATTTCATACATCTTTATTGCTTATTTATTATTATTGTTTTTATTATTTTTTATTTATTGCTTGGTGAAAAATTTTTTTTCAAATGATTAGAACTCTTTACCTTTAGCAGCATCTTGTATTCACATTTAAAATTTGTATAGTAGGCTTGAGTTCTGTATTCCTTTTTTATGCTAATATTAATCTGTTTTCCCTTTTTGATAAGAATCACTCTAGTTTATATATTTGTTTGCTTTCATTGATATCTCTGGGGTTGCCTATACTGACTGGCATGCAATATGTGTTCAATTCATTTTTATTGATTTGTATTAATTTAGTATTTACAAATAAAGAAATAAATTCAAGGACATTGTGGAAATCCAACAACAATGTAGGCATGAGTATGCAGCAAAACCTTCAACACACCTAACAAACCCGTGCATTTGTGATAAGTTTGAGATGCTGTGTGTGATGTACACAAGGGAAGATCAGGAAGCCTCTCACAGCAACAAGGCCTGCTTCTTCTGCTGTGGTAACCACTTTGAGCACCTCTTGGAATTACAGAAGTCAAGTATGACTTGTACTCATCTTTCGTTATTGGTATATATTGAGTATTACAATTTTAACACATTTCTTTTCCTCTCTTAAATTGTGTATACTTGTTTGGCAACCTCTGTGTATAACAGAGAAGAATGATAGCTTCATCTGCTTCCTTGAGTCACACACAGGCCATGACTTCTGCCAATTAAGAGAAAAGTACCCCTTATTTGGATCCAGTTCAGCAGAGGGCTGGCAAAAGACTTGGCAAGGGGACCATCTCAGCCAAAATTTACCCCATTGGTTGGGTGACAACTTGTTATAATATATGTAGTGTTGTTTTTGTTGTTGTTAGGTGTCTGAATCAGTGTCTGAATCATAGCCACCCTTCCTACAACAGGCGAAACAGTATTGTTAGTGCTTCTCTGCTATTCATAGGGTTTTCAATGGCTGATTGGGTTTTTCTGAGGGGACAGAGTGGGTTGCCAGATCCTTCTCCCAAGCCTACAGCATCTGGTGCTCCCAGGCCATCTCCTATCCATGTACTAACCAGACCAGACCATGCATGTACTAACCAGACCAGACCATGCTCGGCTTCTGAGATCTGATGGGCTCGGATACCACAGTGGTACAGCTACAGGCAATCATATGTAGCAGCCCCACCTAAATCTGAAACAAGACCTTCTTGATGATTAGGACCTCAGGTGAGTGTCAGAAACTGTCTTCTCCTTGGTTCAGTGCTACAGCATTTGTCAGCTTATCTTCTAAAGCTAGGAAAGGGAATTTCCTTGAGAAACACATGTAACATATAAGAAGGATTTTTTAATACCATGAGCTATAATATATGATTTATAGAATTCTGTCAATATTCAGTTTGTCTTGTCTTTTTTGTTCTGGATTTTGTTGAAGTAATGAAACTACAATTTCTGAAAAGGTAGATGTAGTCCCAGCATGACATCAACTGATCAGGCAACCTGAACAAGTCACACAGACTCTCTGGGACTTAAAATTTCATCAATTAGTTAAGAAGATTGGGTCGCTAGATCTTCTATGCTACTTCTAGGTGGAAAGCTGTAAAAGTGTATTATTTTTATCTTGGTCTGTATGAATCACAATGACAAAATTGAGAGCAAAAGGAAGGTCAAAAATTACTTTTGCGTGGGTGAAAATTTTGGGCTTCCTGAAGCATAGAGAAATAATAAATTTAACTGAATTGTAGTTTTGTTGAGATTCCAACCACATGGAGTCGGTGAAGGAAAGAAAAGAACATTGAGTCTTGTGGAGTGTACAATTGATATTTATAGTGTAAGTTAATGTATTTTTCTAATCTTGTTGCAGCACAACAGAAATGGCAAGAACGAATTATTGTATTTGCAAAACTGATTCATGTTTAAAGAATGGAGAGAAACATAAAATCATGCAATTAGGCCAGCAGTGGAGCTGCCTAATCAATTTCTGTGTATATTTTGTATATGCTCTCATTTCATTTTATGTCATCTTGTCATAAACATCAGGTAATTTGGGACAACATGCTCATTTATAAATCATATCTCCTAGGTTAAATCCTTACATTCACTTTTGAGGTTCCCAATTTAAATCCAACAGCACATCTCCCTGACGTGTCAAGGGAATGATTATAAATATTTCGGCATTAGAAAAATAATTTGTCTGCTGGCTTATTTGGGAAAAATGCTTTATATTTTTCCACAAATAGGCCATCATTTTATTTGTGCTTTTTGCACAAAACACTTAGGAATTTACTACAACACAGAATAACCTTTATTGGCACAGGACTATCCATTAAAACAAATACTGAGTACTAAGTATATATATTGCATTGTGCTGATAATAGGGAAAATACAAGGAAGTAGTTTATTAGGAGAGGAACAGGTCTCACAGACCATCCACTGCACTGGTTTTAAAAACTCACAAATTTTTGGTATCACAACAAATTGGACAAATTCATTTTATTATATTGATATGATGATACATTAGACAATAAAAACACAGATAAAAGCTACAACAGGGATGGATCTCACAGACATAATGTTGAGTGAAAAAAGCCAGACAGCACAGAAAAGAGTATACTCTGTACAATTCCAATTATATGAATTTCAAAAGCAAGAGAAAGAGATTCAGTGGTGTTAGGATAATGGCTACTTGGTAGCAATAGTGTGGGTGTACATAGGAGGGGGTAACAGTTACGAAAGAACATAAGGTGCTGAAAATTTTCTACATCTTGATCCAGATGTTGATCACACAAGTGTTCATGTGAGTGTAAGTACTTTGAACTCCTATTTAAGATCATCCTGCTTTATTGTAGATATGTTATACTTCCATAACAATCATCATCATCACCATCATCATCATTATACTACATTTAATTTTTTACAGAATGGTCCTATCCTCAGGTTGGCTCACACCTAGAAAATTCTATTCTCTAGCAGGTAGTTTGGAATGGAATTAATCTATCATCTCTATTTTAATTTTCTTTCTAGTATCCCTTTATACTCCAATCAACAAATGATTTAACAGAAAGTTTAGAGTTTCCTTTTCCAACTGCTGTTGCTTGTACATAAATTTAATCTTTGGGCAATTTTCTTTATTATCATTTTCTTTGGTTCTCAGAACCTCCAACAAGTTGCTTTAGTTCTTCAGCACACAGTGGAACAAGACACAAGGTTAAGGAAAGATACCCTGGGGCTGAGACAGCCCATGTCAAGACTGTCTGGGAGCTGCCCGCTTTCCAAAGATGTATGTCTCTAATTAAGGAGAACTGGACAAATGGGCCAGTGGTGATGACCTCTTCATTTCGAAAGGACAGCACATAAAGAGCTAGGTGGAAACCATGATTAATGGGTCACTTTAAATGGGAACAAGACATGCACTGTCCTTTCTCTAAAAAGGATACATCGTGGTCTTTTGCTAATGTAGTCAAGACTATCAACTGAAAGGTCTTTATTGTCACTGTCCTCCTTTTATATTTATCAATAATAACAACAAGGAAGACTCACAAAAATCAAAGCATGGAACTGGTTAAATCATGGTTGCTTTGGCCTTTCTTGCAGTGAATATAAATTTGTATAATGAGATGTTGCCAGGGAATTGATAACCAGAGTCTGCAGCTGAGCACATAGAGGTGTCCAGGGATCCATATTCTAGGGAAAGCCTTCATAATTGGGTCCAGGCATCCTTATAGGTCAGAAACAACTCCATTTTACTGGCCTGTCTCTCTCCCTACCACCCCTTTAGCATGGCTGGGATGGGTACTTTTCTTCATTTCTCTCTATGCTTTCAGTGAGCCCTGCAGAAGGTTATTGGCCATTGGGTTTAACTTTCTTTCAGTTGCTCTACTTGGCATGTGAGCCCCATCACCAAGACACTATGGTACTTAGAGAAAAGGGGAGCATAACTCAATGATGGAGTTCCAGAAGACCTGTCCAAGGGTCTCCCTTAAGATCTCCATGGGAGAGAGCTGGCATTGAGCAGCTGCCACAGAGCATGACACTGGTCTTCTAACACAGTGAATGGAGGGGGGACAACAATGGCTCCAGGTCAAGGCTAGAAACACTTTTACTTTTCCTTCTTCCTTCTTGCTCAACATGTTGAAGGAACTGGACCATGGTTAAGCGGCAGGGGTGGGAGTCCTAGAGGGGGCAGTGGGCAGGAAAGTGTTTAAGAGTCAGATCCTCCACCACCAACTTCCTCTTCAGGGAGTAAGGGACCTAGTTGTGCCTGCAATGGGGAAACAGGGAAGATTGAATTTAAACTGAATTTGAAGTTGAAGCTTTAACTTGGCCTGAGTTTTAATACTGAAAAGTTATCAAGTCTGTCCTAGTTGGAACCACTGCTATATCCTTAGAGAAGTTTCTCTCTTTCTGCTCTTGCTTCCACAGGTATTTTCAATGTGACTCGCCCTAGACCATCAATCAGGTCATGACATAACCCTGCCCAACATCATCCACTGGGTTCGCATCACACGTAGACTAAAGCTCAAAGTCTTTTCTGTGTTCCTTTTTTTTATTTTTATTTTTCAGTATTGGATGGTTGAACCTATGCCCTCATGCATGCTAGGCATGCACTCCACTACTGAGCTGCACCACAAGACTCTTTATGTTTTTTATTTTGAGACAGGTTCTTGCTAAGTTGTGCAGGCTATTTCTGGCCTTGAACTTGTGATCCTCCAGCCTCAGCCTCCCCCGTTGCTGGGATTACAGGCATATTCCACTATGACTGGCTCCTTGCTGATGCCAGGCAACTACTCTACCACTGAGCTGCATCCCCAGCAATTTTATATTTTGAAACAGAGTCTCACTAAATTTGAGCAGGCTATTTCTGGTCTCAAACTCGGGATTCCCCTGCCTCAGCCTCCCAACTTGCTAGGATTGCAGGTATGTGTCCCTACATCTGGGCTCTTTGTGTGTTATTAAAGTGTCTGGCCTCTGCTGTCTCCAGGACCCCTATCCAAAGTAGCAGTTCCCCAACCCATTTCAAGAAGTTTTTTCCTTTCCTTTTCCCCATGGTTCTTGGCACTACACAGTGTTATATGAATTTAATATGCCACTGTCTATCTCCTCTGACAGCATCTGAACTTCAGAGAGATGATGATTTTGTCATATGTTTACCTTACTATTTTGGACAAATGATAGTGCCTGGCACATAAAAAGTGTCAAAAATATTTGTTGAACAAATGACTGTCTATGCTATTCTTACTGTTTGAATATAAAATGTCTACCAAGGCTCATGTTTGAACACTTGGTCCCAGTATTGGGGAGCTATGTGACTTTGGGAGACAGGACCTAGTCGGCAGAAACAGGTCACTATGCGCAGGCCTTTGAAGGTTTTATGTGATCCTGGTTCGGGTCTCTCTCTCCCTCTCTGCTCCTGTTGGACATGATGTGAAGAACACTTTTCTGCCATGCATTCCTGCTCCTGCTCCCACATGTCTTTCCTGCCACTATGGACTGAACCTCTAAAACAGTGAGCTAAAATAAATCCTTCTTCCCTTATGCTGTTCTGTCAGATATTTGGACACAGCCATGCAAAAGCTAACTAATACAGATGTCATTAAGGGGAGGGAAAGGGAGCTTCCACAAAATCAAACTGAATGTAAAATTTAGAAAAAAATGTGACTGTTTACACTGATAAGCATTTATGCTGAGTAGAAGTGCATTAATAGACTTGATGTTAGATCAAAGACCTAAAATAATAAAAGATGGCTGCAATTTGCCTTACCAATATGTAAAAAGAAAAGCTCAATCTATAAAACTTGCAGTGAACTCCAGAGCAGGGCACTAGTTTAATGGAAGTTGGCATATGTGGTAAATTAAAAGAAAGTACCGTTCCATTTTATATCTGTTCCCATAAAACTGAAGTTTCATTTCTCTATACTTTGGATCTGCATGTGGGCATGTGGCTTTCTTTAGACAACAAAACATGTAGGCATGAAATGCTATTTTGAATCTGAGCTTGCCTTTCCTTGCTGCTGGGAGGTGGGAGCTTGCTGTATGGTGAATCCATATAGAAGCACCCTGTCATCCCAATCATCCAGAGGAAGCTCCAGGTAACACATGTCTGCAGCTACATGAGAGAGCTTAGGAGAGACAAAACTGTGCAGCTGATTTCAGCCCAAATTGCTTTTTCTCAGAATTGTGAACTAAGGAGCAATTGTTTTTTGAACTCCTAAATTTTGGTAGATTTGTTACACAGCAAAGACTAACTAATATAGTTTAAGTAGACTATGTACTAAGCTAGGTTCCACTAAAACCTGTCAAGACATACAGACGACAGCTTTCTGCTCAACTGTCTATGTGTGATACTTGGGGAATACAGGAACATCCAAAGGAAGTCCTGGAGAACTGGATTTGAACCTAGTTATGCTACTAACTGGCCATGCCACCTGGAGCAAATTGCTTAGTTTTTCTGAACCTTAGTTTTCTCATATATGAAGAACAGGCCTAAAATACTGTCCTAACCTCTTGCTACTCAAAATCTGATCTAAATACCAGCGACATTAGCATGGTATGGAGCTTCTTTGAAACAGGGAATTTTAGGTTCTACCCTAGACCTGGTGAATCAGAAATCTGCACTTTAAGAAGATACCCATGGAATCTGTGTATCCATTACAACTTGAACAGCACTGCTTTATCATCCTAGCATAGGCTAAAATCAACACATTTTGAAGACCACTGAGCAGTGAAGAATCAGCTTTTACCTGGGATCTGTCTTTCCTTTCCAGTGTTGGAAGGAAACTTGATCTAGGATATTTTTCTTGGTTTCATCACAGGCAGACAGGGTCTGCTGCTCATGAGCTTTTTTCAGTGTTTAGCTAAACTTGCAGTTTAAAAGTTTAGCTGGGGAATGGTCCGTGGGTCCTCATCCCCCTCTAGCTTCAAGATGTCTGTTGGTAAACTTTTGATGGTTATCTTCCTCTCTTAGCCCTGCCTGGATATAATCAGAATGTAGAAGAGAAATGAGCCTTTTGCATTTCAAACTGCCCTTGCTCTGCCCCGGAGAGACTGGACTATTATTTGCATCCCTTCCCTACACCCCCACCTCCACATTTCTTAAACTGACAGCACAGTCAAGCTCTTTCTTTCCTCTTGGCCAGCAGGACTTAGGCGGCTGAGCATGCCCAGTTCAGCTGCTAGCGTGGCCCCAGTCCCCAACGCGCAGGTGCCACGTCTCCGGGTTTTGGTAGCCGCCAGCCGGCAGCAGGAGGAGGCAGAGTAGCGGGGGAGGGAAGCCCTCCGGGAGTCTTGGATCATTTCCCAGCGAGGGTCCACACAAAGAGTGATGCTAGACCAAACACCATTAGGGCCTGAGTGTGAGTGTGAGTTGGAGGTACCCGGGGCCGTTGTAGGGCAAGGGAGAACTGGCTGGAGCAGCGCCCTAGCATGCCAGGGACCAAAGTCTGGGGGCTTGCACATTTGAGGTTGCACTTCGCCCAAGACTTTTTGGAACCACTTTTTCTGCGGCTCACTGTAAGCCCTGAGAGGCGGGGGAAAGCAAAGAAAGCTCACAGTAGTACTGCTTTGGAAGATTGTTTTATGGATTAAATGCATAAAGAGCGTTAAGAACAGAGCCTGACACGATGTACGCGCCTTATGTGTTTATTAAACAAAATATAAATAAATAAACACTTCCTCCACCCCGGCCAATGGCTCTTGGGGCACCAGTTTTCGCCACCCTAACCCTTCCATTTCCTACTCTCAATTCCCGCCCCACGGCCCACTGCTTCTCCCAGCCCAGGTGGTGCCCCCACTGCAGGTTCTATGCCCTGCGCTACCCAATGCGCACTCTGACCCCCAGGAGTGGAGCATGTGCCCCGAGGGGCTGCCGAGGATCCCCCTAAGGATCATGCAGCCAGGCTGCCTCGCTGGACGCCCCACCCACCTTCTTGCAGCGCTGCCCTCCACACGCCTCGGCCGACCGCCCCCAACCCGCCCGGCTGCGCCCCCGGGCCCGCTGGGCGCCCCCTCCCCGCCTGGAGCACTCTCGGCAGCCCGGCGGCCTGCCCGGCCCCTGCCCACCCCCAGCCCAGCCCGGGCGCGCCGCACTGGGCATGCTCCGTAGCCTGGGCAGGTTGGGGCTGCGAGGCGAAAGCTCGGGCTCCGGAGCCGGGAGGCGAGAACAAGGAGGGAGACTTGGGGGCTGAAGAGAAGGGACCAGCGGGCCACGGAGGGGCGGCAGGGTCCCGGGCCGGGCCAGGCAGAGCCCGGCGGGTGGCCGAGTGGACCGGCGCTGCCCCGTGGGCTCGCAGGGAGCGACGGCTGAGACCCCCGCCCGCGGCTGAGGTAAGGACCGCTTGGCAGGGAGGCGGGGAGGACGGTGACGGGGGGCGGAGGCAGGCGGGAGGGCGGGGCTGGGGCGCGCCTGGAGGGGGCTTGGTGGCAGCTCTTTATGGCGGGGAGGGGGTTGGTGGCGCCGGGAACAGTAACTGAGCTGCACCGCAAACAAGATCTCACACACAGACGCGCGCGCACACTCGCGCGCACACACTGGGTCTCCAGAAGGCGGCCGTGGCCGCGTCCCCTGAAGCAGCTCCAGCAAAGTGACAGGTAGGAGAAGGCATTTCGGGTCCCGCCTGAGGATGCTCCCGCCTGCTGCGGCCCTCAGGGCTTGTTTGCCTTCCGCGGGTGCGTCCCGGACGCGCGCGCGCGCGCACCCGGATGCCCTGCCGGGGACTCGGTGCAGGTGCGGAGTGCGAGGTGCCTTTCGCGCGCGGGAGGCAGGGGACCCTGCCGCCACCCCCCTTTCCCCGTGGTCGTCCTCTACTAGGTTTCCTCCGACTATCCAGACAGCCACCGCTTCTAGGCTAGAAATAGCTCAACTCTTACATGATTATTTTGTATGATTATTTTGGTTGGAAGTAGTTGGCACCATGCAACGCGTGTAAATGTATGCGTGCGGATCTTCTTAACCTCTTCTGGGGAAATCATAGAAATGACTGATCATTTCCATCTCAAACAACCCTGACAGACTCAACATTCCTTGGGGGTAACAGGGTTTGGGCCTCCAAAAAGCATATAAACGAATGATATTAAAGCTTGCCTTATTTTCAGCATTTTAAAGTTGTTTTTTTCTTAACCAATAGACCCTGTCTTTATACCACAGTACTTCTGAGTGTAGACTTTGGACACTACTGACTGAATCAAAGTAAGAAAATGGGGAATTCTCCAATTGCTGAATGTGCCTAAGTGTAACTTTACCTAGAATCATAAAACCAGCATTTTTCTAGAACGAAAAGAAATGCATCTTATATTTCCACAAACATGCATGTATTTGAGAGATAACTAACTTTTTTTTTTTTTTTTAGTTCTTGTAATGATTCTAGCTATTCTAAAGCACAATGTTTGAGATTTAATTTTGGGCAAAACATTCATAGAAGGTCACCATTTTTAAAATCATAAATGTGATACATGGTGAGCTATAAATTTAAGTTATGGATGTGTGGAGATAACCATTGTGTAATTTTGTTTGGTTGGCAATAATGCCATCCGAACACATGAAACTGTATAGCATCTCAAAGTGGAATTGAATTTCCCTTTAAAGAAAGAGCAAATTCATAAAGTAAACGTGACCAGGAAAAGCAACTAGTGACTTTACCTGGGTATTCTCCAAGGAGGTTAAGAAAGTGTGAGAAAACCTGTGCTCTCCAGAATAGAAAAAATCATATATGCACAAAAATTTAACTTTATTTTTTTAGTGTTTTAAGGACTGCTGGTTTGAAAAATGTGTAGTTGAACTGAGAACCTAATATTTTGTACTCTTCAAACTTCAGTGGCCCAAGTTACAGAATCATACAGAAGATCAGAAATCTAGCCCAGCAGGAACATGTGGTATAATCCCTGACTCTCTGTGTTATGTAATCTAGAATGCTGTGTTTTTCATAGGACAGTCTTGCATATTTTTCAGCTGGTGTATTGATCTATTATGTCATCTTCCTTTTGAACTGTAAGAGTTTAATAAATGATCGCTGTCTTGGAAGATTACCTGTTTTCATGAAAATTTACTTTTAAAACGGAATAGCATTTTTCAGTAGCATTTTTCTATGCAAGAGACTTGCTGCAAGAACTAGTAACCCTTTGAATGTAACATAACACATCTGAAGGTGCTATGTATTAGGTTGCTGATTACCCTTAACTCCAACTATATTATTACTCAGTCATCAGAACTTAGTTTTGATTTAGCTTTGATGATATCACTACCCGGCACTGAATTAATCACAGTGGAAATGCTGTTCTACAAGTAACTGTCAAAACAGAATTTCAAAGACTCCATTTGATCACTGGGTGAACATTTACATCTGTGGGAATAATTCTACCTTTATTGTACAAACGCACACCCACGCAGAATAGCGTTGTTCCAAAATACTCTTTCGGAAGTTTTATATTGTGTGCCTGAAGAAGATGTGAGTGATTTTAAACTACTTACATGTTCTGGAATCCTGAGGCAGTGAATTTTTATCTTATGAGATAGTGAAATGTGGGAATTTAAAAAGTGTTAAGGGTTACCAAAAAGCTTTTGCAGGTTTAGATTTTAAAATTTGTATTATGTCTGAAATATTTTATCTCTAACAGAGACCAGTCAGTGCCTGTAGTGCTGCTATTTTGTCTTTTTCAAGAACATATCCAACTGCCTTTAGATTAATACATAGTGCTGATTTTGGCAACAGGAGACAGTTATATTTGGCAATCCCAATGAACATGGTATTTTCCTAGGATACTACTAAGTCTGTTTTAAAGCTTGATTTATTAAGAATTGAAATGATGACTAAGTGCTTGCATTGTATCCATGACTATTCCACTTTCCCAGGGAAACTGAGGTGAAATTGGGCTTCAGTGCTGTGGTGTTTTCCTTGAATCTATTGCATTGGCATGCTAAGTTGTGAAAGGCAGTGACAGAAGGAAGTTAGCTTCTGGAGACAGTGTCTATATTTTCATTCCATTTTTTTCAGATGTGGATGGCAAACTTAAATATGAAAATTAATGAACAATTTTATGGATTATTTTATAAAGTTAGTAGTTAGCTACCACATTTGATTTTTCTATTTTAAAATCTTATGTTAAGAATGAATTATGTCATTTTGGATCAGAGTAGATAATAGAACCATGGGAAGGAAAGATTATGTATTTCTCATGTTTTCTACAAATGCCCTTAATAGTGAACTCAAGGATTTTTGAGGAGGCATAATATTTTTTGAAACTTAAAATTATTTAGCAGATTGGTAGTAAGTTATTGTCACTTATGATTCCTTCTAAAGTAAGGATAAAACAGCATGTTTATTAGAACTGATGACCCAGGTTTTTAATAAACTCTCTATCCCAGTGAGTCCCTGTAAAATCAAGAACTTCTGTGTTTGATATGCAGAATGAGGTCAAGGACTAATGGAGGCAGTGTAATGATCACAGTTGATATTTCATGTTCAGATTGAAGTTTCTAAAATAGTTACTTTTCACTTGGTAAAATGAACTTATAGGCATAATAGTGTCTGTCAAAAAGCCTTATCCACCTATTAAGAAATAAATACAGCTTTCCAGCTAAGGTGTGACAACAGTGGCTCTTTAGTTTGCTGCTAATACTCAAATGTTAATTTTGTTTGAAGAATACTGCTTACTTCTCAGATGCTGTCCATTCCACATTTTCCTATTTCCCTATCATAGCAGGAGGATAGAATAACCTTGCTTCTATTCCATAGTATTTGTTTTCCTGTTTAATAATTTTTCTTTTGATAAAGCCTCACTCTTTAAAGTAGAACTACTTCCTCAAGTAGTAATAGTATTTATCTAGTTATGCCTTGTCTACAGCCATAGCACCCTGGCATCCAATTCTGCCTGATCTTGGAAGTGAAGCAGGGTCAACCTGGTTAGTGTTTGAATGGGAGACCGCCTGAGAATACCAGGTTACTCCAGGCTAGGGAGAAGGACCTGGCTGTCCTCTCTTGAAACAATCAGCCATTAAAAACCGTATGAGTAGCATAGAAGCACTGACAGTAGTGCCAGACATGGCACATAGTGTTTTGTCTATTGTACATAGAGTCGCTATGAGTTGGACCCAACTAAACGGCACCTAATGATGACTCATGCCTTAGAATGATATAAAGGTTTTGCATGTGATTCTTTAGCTCACAAAATATAAAAATGGGTTTACTTTACCTGCAGTGGAGTGAGATGTGGCAGGTAATGCATCACCGAGTGGATGAGCGAAGATTTTGCATTGTCTTTGTTGGATTTGAGCCTGATTTAAAAAAGATAACCTCAGAATTATCTTATTTGCAAAGCCCATTTCACTCAATTGTAACAACTACTTCTAAACCCCACTTTCTAGAATTTTGCTGGGGCTCTCATGCTTTTCCGTGCTTTTCCTCTGCTGAAGATAAAACCCAAGTTCCTTGAGGAGATGAAAGTAATAATGTCTTACCTTTCAAATCTCAGCTACAAGATCATTATATCTAGGGGAATGAATGCCCACCTGAGTTTTTTTCTTTTTTAAATTTTCCCTGCATAAACTCTACATTTCTTTCTTTTACTTTATGGAAGTGAAATAGGTGAAAAGCACTATAAATCAGACGGTTTCTCTCTGAAGACCTCTTTCACCTAGTGCTCACAAAACCTTCCATGAGAATGTTGCACACCCTGTGACCGCAAGATAGTGTTATCTTCTCCCCTTGACTAGGAGTCTCCTTCACATTTCTTGTCCTGTGAGCCCTTGGGAATTTCCACCTGTAGCTACTGAAACACTTTTGGGCCAGGCAAATCATTGCTTTGGGACATATTGCCTTTCTAGAGCCGTGGTGATGGATTGTGTATGTGGAGGGTGGTTTTAGAATGATTCAAATGAGCGGGGAGCAGCTGGGCTGTAAATACAGATGAAGCTTCATTCACTTTCTCCTTGCCTGCCACTCCCTGCTGTGCAGCATCTGGAAGGGGACAGGATCCCTGTTCTAGAGCATTCTTTTCCTCCTAAACAATTAAAGGATGTTTTCTGGGTCCCTGGTGTGAATGAATCAAAGTACCCATTTGTTCAGAAGCCGGAGGAAAAAAGTAACTCAAATTAATTATAAGCAGCTCATCCAGAAAGAAGAGATTAAAGACCAGTCATTTTAAATTTGCCCCTTTTCCCCTAGAATGGGTGAGTTCCTCACCTCAGATCCACCCCATTGGTCTGGGGATGCAATTTGGTGAGTCCATGAATACAGCTGGTAGATTTTTATTTTCACTTATTTCCAAGAAATACTTAGGTATTAGCACTGTTGTTAGACCATGGCATTTAGTGGGTTGAAGAGAAACATTACTATGTGAGGCCCTTTAAAAAATTATTATTTTGATGTTGTTGTTGTTAGGTGCTGTCGAGTAGTGTCTGACTCATAGCGACCCTCATAGGGTTTTCAATGGCAGATTGTTTCGGGATTGCCTTGGGAGTGGGTTCCATGTCCTTCTCCCATTTTTGCAGTGCTGGGAATCGAACTCAGAACCTTAGAGATTTCAGAGCGGTGCTCTACCAACTGAGCTAAATCCCAGCCCATTTATTTTGATAAATATGTTTTAATATGATTAGTTTCTGTTGTACTTACAACTATTTAATTTTATGCATTTAAAATACGCTGAGAAGAATCTAAAGGATTTGCCATGTTGCAAAAGGGGGTCCATGACCCACATGAAATGAAGTACTTCAGCTCCAGAAATACTCAGAGGTGGCGGAAGGGTGGGTGGGGGATTGCGTTACCCTTGATTTTGGCAACGTGGAGTTGCTGAGACCTTCAGGTGCTAGAACAAGACAGACCTGAACTCAAATCCTGATAATGTCCTGTACTAGCCATATGATCCTAGGCATCCAATTTGAGCCTCAGTGGCTCCATCTGTAAAAGGAGAATAACCCTGTAGGCTGATAACCCTAAAGGCCTGGCACGGTGTGATGAATTATGCAGGGTGCTAGATTATTGCTGCTGTTCCCACTGCTTCTGCTTCTTCTCCTGAGAATGCTACTAGTATTATTGCTCACTCTTCTTGCGATTCTCCCTAAGGGCAAATGGTTTTGTTCTATCCACACAGACCAGGCAGAGGATTTTCCTTTAAAACATGTAAGGGACACTTGCACTGCCACCTTGAAAATAGAGAAGGTTCTGGTCACCCACAGGTCCACCCTGAAGTGGACTCACCTCACCCTGTGATTGGACTTGGGTAGAGGAATCTAATATTAGTTCAGCCCTAATAGCCTTGGCGTTCTGTGACTGTGGGGTTTTGAACTCTAATTCACTGAGCCTGCTGCTGTCCCCAGGGCATCTTTGTCTCCCAATTGGGCTTCTTAAAAGAGACCAGAGACCATTTTAAGCCATTTAAGCCTGGAAGGAGAGAAGCATCCATGAGAAGAATTTGGAGTTCAGTGATGGTTAGAGGGGGCATTATGGGAACACTTGATTTGCCTGTTTTATGTAGTAATAGCAGCAGTAAAGCAAAATAATAGACATCTGTTGAGCACTTATAATGTGCCACTTCATTTAATCCTCCCAACAACCTTTTTTGGTGAGTAGTAATAGTCTCTTCTGTTTAAATTTGGGGAAACTGAGACTAAGAGAATTTAAGTTAATCAGCTCAAGGAGTTAAAGTTGGCATTGAAACCCAAGGTAGGCTGATGCCAGAACTCCAACAACTTCTTCTTCTCCCTCGTCTTCCTCCTCCTCTTCATTTTTCTCCTCCTCCTCCCCCTCCTGCTTCTTCACTTCTTCCACTTCCTATTTCTTCTCCTTCTCCTTCTCCTTCTTTTTCCTCTTTTGCCATACGGTCTAACTGTATAGCCCATGCTGGCTTTGAACTCTGGGATCCTCCTGCATCCCCCTCCTAAGTGCAGAGATTACAGGTGTGCACCACCAAGTACAATCCAGAATCTCAAATTCTAACCACTGTACTGTGTTATCTGCCATTAAGGTGGTAAAGGTTGCAGCCAGGTTTGTTACCATAAAACGTTTTGTGGCCATTATCTTAGGAGGCTGGTCTGAGATATAATAAATAAGCTTCTGGCAACATTACTGTGGAGATGGAATTGAAATAAGAAGTTGAGGATAAAAACATGTATCCTTATCTCATTTTGGGTGCTTTTGATTCTGCCGTTGTATAGGCCAGAAGTCTGAGATGCAGAGGTTCCTAAACGCTAACATGGGGGACCCTAAAAAATCATTTTATCTGGTGAAGTTTCTCATGGTTTCAGTGAGGGTGTTGTGGATTCTAATGCCTCCAGGGGCCAGGTAAGTTATATGCACAGGTGCTGAGACCAGGTTGCAGAGACCTGAGGGAGCAGTCAGACTGTGTCACTTCCTAGGGAGCAAGTGCTCTGCAGGTGAAGGTCTGCCAGATTTCTGCCAGGTGGGCCTGAGCTCAGGGCTGGCAGTGCCTATACATTCTCAAGAGAAGCATGGAATCCAGATTTATTTGGAGTGTGTAATTGCTCCATTTGAAAATGTTTGGAAATAATTAAAATAAAAATGAATGTGTCAAGCAACAGTGTGAGCAAACCAAACACAATTGTGGAATGAATTTGGCCCCAAAGCTCCCATTTTGAGCCTTTTCTCAAAAGTTCTGGGAAACAATGTGTACTAGAAATGTTAGTAGTTTTGTTTTTCCTTTTTTTGGCTGTTAAATTTCTTACAAAGATTATTGTTGTCATTTATTTTGAGTGCATATGACTGTGAAGTTTGGAATTTCTGCCCAATTTTTTTCTCCTTCAATTTTCTCTTCTTTTCCTTTTCTTTTCTTTTCTTTTGTTTTGCTCTTCTCTTCTCTTCTCTTCTCTTTTCTTTTCCTTTGATGTACTGTGAAGTTAGACTCAGGGCCTCACACATCATTTTGCAGGCCCTTTACCACTGCACCACATCACCAGCCCATTTTTTGCTTTTTATTTTGAGAGAGTCCCGCTAACTTACTCAGGCTGCCTGTGGCCTCCAACTTGTGATCCTTCTGCTTCTCCTTCTTGTGTCACTGAGATTATAAGTGTGTATCACGGTGCCCTGCTTTCTCTTCCAATTTTCTAAGATGCTAGTAAGTATACAAAGTTTAGGTTTTCTCTCTTATTTCATGGCAGTCCTTTAAAATAAGAACACTTAAGTAAGTGTGCAGATTATGTGTGACTTTGTATGTGATTACTTGGAGGTTCTCTTGCCTGCATCACTGATTTGAACCCTAACCAGTCACATGAAGTCACTCCTGCTATTTGGTAGTTGCTGTGTTTGTCCTGAATGTACAGAATATAAATATGTTTCTGCAGGTTAGTGTTTCCTGGTGCAATCTACTTAACACTTCTTATTTTCCTATTTGCTCTCAAACAAGCATATCATACTGGACCCAAAGAAAGTGATGTCCCTTTGAGATGGGTTTCTTCCTTATCTACTAATGAACTGTCATTGGGCAAATCACCAAAGTCCTTGCTTAAATTTCTTTTAAGTTTTTGTTTTCACTGTTTTTTTAAAACAATGTGATACACTAACATGTTCCAGCTGAAATGACAATGCAGAAATACAGAAGCAAAATGTAAAGTACTCTTTCCCACCTATACCTGCCTAGATTTAACCATTGGCAACAATTTAGAGTGCTTCTTTTCTCTTTATTTCTGCACATTTACATATATAAGTATGTATACATGTCTTTTTCTTATTATATAAACCAGATCATGTTGTTGGTTTTGTTAGGTGCTGTCGAGTTGGTGTCTGACTCATAGTGATCCTATGTACAACTGGTGAAACACTATTGTCAGTGCTTCTCTGCTATTCATAGAGTTTTCAAAGGTGGATTGATTTTTGGGAGTGGGTTGCCAGGTCCTTCTCCCAAGCCTACAGTACCTGGTGTTCCCTGGCGGTTTCCCATCCAAGTACTAACCAGGCCCAACCCTGCTTAGCTTCTGAAATCTGACGGGATTGGACGCCACAGTGATACAGACACAGGCAAAACTAGATCATACTGAATACATTTTCCTGTGACTTGCTTTTGTCCACTTAACTGTATACCATGGAGATTTTTATCATGTTGGTATACTCCTTACCTCATTCTTTCTAATATTGTATAACATTTGGTAGTATGTATATACCCTACTTTGACCATTTTTCTATTTTCCCTGTTGCACACTGAAAGATTAAGATCTTTTTTCATTCTTTCACATGTGTGAAGTTTTTTTGCTGCTAAATTCCAAGAAGTAGAGCTATTGGGTCAGATGAGCATGCACATATTACATTTTGAGATACCACTGCCAAATTGCCTTTAAAAAAGTTCCCCATGAAATTTCTATCTTGAAGAACCTCAAATTATGCAGCTGAATTTATCATCTAATTGAAATATGTTCTACATTTTTACATAGTTCGACTAATTCAGTTAGGTTTCAGTTTATACTGCATCCTAGGAAATGACTTTAGAAATAGACCATGTCCTTAAATTCCTTGAAAATACAATACTTAATCAAAAAGAATTTTCCAGTTATGGGGTTAATGTAAGAGCACTTTAATAAAAAGATATCTTGTAGACAGGGAGTTGAAAATCTTGTTTTCTGATCAGTTTGGTTAGCTGTGCAACTCTAGACCTCTCCCAGCAGAGATAGGCCATAAGCACCCTTGAATACGTGGCCGGAGAAGTATGAGCCAGTAAAGAACAGAGGTTGTTACTGGCATGAGACAACTAAGTTAATATCATTGCTCAAAACCCTGTCCAGGTGTATTTGTAGCTTCAGACTTTCTATACAATCATTCAGTCTTCAGTATCCATGGGTTTTGAGTCAGTGGATTGAAATAACTACATATCAAAAGTATTTGAAAAATTAATTGTCTTCACTGAACATGCACAGACTTTTTTCAGGCAGACCCTCTACACTGAGCTCCAGTTCCAGCCCTAGACCATTTTTCTTATTATTCCCTGAAAAATACAACAACTATTTGCATAGCATTTATGTTGTATGAAGTATTATAAGTAATCTGGAGATGATTTGAAGTATAGGAGAGAGTGTGCAAAAGTTATATGCAAATATTACACCATTTTATGTAAGGCAGAGATCCCCAGCCATTTTGGCATGAGGAACTGGGTTCATGAAGGACAAGTTTTCCATGGACCAGAGGCAGATCTCAGGCAGTAATAGGAGTGATGGGGAATGACTGTATATTCAGATGAACTTTACTTGCTTGCCCACTATTCACATCCTACTGTGAGGTTTGCTTCCTAACAGTCTTACTCATCCACAGCCTGGGGGTGGGGACCCCTAATACAAGGGACTTGAGTATCTGTGGGGGCCTGGAACTAAATCTCTGTGGATATTGAACAACAATTGTACTTCATTATTGATGAGTCCTTTTTAAATTAGGCATGCTGGCATGTACCTATAATCCCAGTATTCAGGAGGCTGAGGCAGGAGGATTGTGATTTTGAGGTGGCCTGGGTGAGTTCCACAACAGCCTGGGATACAGAGTGAGACCCTATCTCAAAAATCAAAAAACAAAAAATCCATTTTAGTTTTTATTTTTAGTATTAGAAGATGCAAAGAAAGATAATGCTGCCTGAGTTTCTTTACCCAAAGTTAATTTTCATGATTTTTAAAATGATTTATAGACAAAGGATTATATAAGTTAGAAAGTATAGTTTATTTTTATTTAGAGAGATAATGAGAAAATATAGAAAATGTAGGCCACCAAATTCAATAATTATAATTATCAGCGATAATATAAATCTAATTATTTGTCACTTTTCAGAATTTTACAACATCCTCTGCAGGATTTGGAATCACCTTTAAGTATGACAATATCAGAGTTAGTAAATGTTGATGTGGACAAATGACAAGAAAATGAAATCTTGTTTCTGTTTTCCAAAGACAGATTTGGTTCTTTCATCTGTTTTCCCAGATATCCATTTTTAAGAAAAGTTCTGGTTATGTTGGCAATGACATTCAGATTCTGATTGTATGCCTTCTGCATGTTTATTTTTATAGCATACTGTGAATTGTAGAAATATGGTAGGATTCAATCATACTTCCTTGGCATTGAAACTTTGCATAGTCAAGGTCTGTGCTAGGTTTTCTCATAGAAATGTTACAGTGTTTCACAGTTTACAGACAATTTCCTCTGATAATGTCTGTGAAGCCCCAAAGGAGGGTACCACCTGGTCACTTTTTAAACCCATGTCCTTCAGGGTCCCGCTGGGGGACAGATGGTACATGTCCTTTGACAAGGGCTCATAAAAGGGACCCTTTAGAAAGAAGGTATGGGCACGTGTAGCAACACACTCAGGCAAGTCCTAAAGAGAGATATAGTAACAATGGGGCCTATGTCTACTCCAAAGGAACGGGCAAGAAGGACCATTCATTGAGAGCTAGGTCTCTTTGGAAAGGGGCACAGTCAACCCATAATATTCCATAATATTCTAGCAAGGGAAGCAGGGGAATGAGTAATCCTACCTCACTCTTCTCCGGTCCACCAAACTCTGGTGTTCATCTTCCATTAGCTGAACCCTTAGGGAAGCCAGAGGTCAAGGGCAAGGGTGGAAAAGACTGGGAAATGGCTTTGGAGAGGCAAATGTCAGATCTCACGTGCTTGCCTGCTAGAACAAGATGTACATGACAAGAGATCAGGCCATGTGGAAAGTGTAGACTCTGGATTTGGGGAAACAACAACAACAACAACAACAACCACCACTATCACCACCACCAAAACTGCAGCTACAATGATTAAAGTGAAAAATGTGAATGTTTTGACATGCCACATAGCTGGTATCAGTATAATTTGTGATGGGCCTTAGAGTGTCATTTGGAATAGATTGTGTTTCTTGGGAAACACACAGAATGAGAAACTTTATGTATTTATCTGATGAACCAAAAATGAATGCTTAGAGATTGAAGGGATTCACAGAGTCTGTTAACATGGAGCTGGATACCTAAGATATTATTCCTTTGCTTTTAATATTTTATGAAAATATTTTATCTGAAATGTCAGGTACCTGAGGGAAGAGACTGGAAGGAAATTAAGGTTATTAGCAGTAATTTTCCTTCAAAGGAGTCAATTTAACTGAATCATTAGCATCAATGAGTAGAAACGAACAAGCTGTATTTTCCCATTTGTTCAGTATGGCTGTAAGACTCTGAGACATCAAGCTCATCTGTTCTCTCATTTTCTTGGTCCTATTGTTTGGAAAGGTGAAGACTGCTTTGTTTGGTTTGTGTATTTGTGCTGAATGAACAGGCAATGAAACTTGACTAGTATCATAAAATCAGACTGCTGGAAAGAGTTCATCCCTTCTTACATCCAAATTTGATGTTGTAAGAAACTAAGACACTAGGTATTAGCAGCTGCTGCTATGCACATTCCCAAAGTTGGTAACTATAGGGATGTCACATCGTCACTCTATCCTGAAGGAATTGCACTAGATTAATTCTTATTTTTTGGTTACCATTGTAGACTTGAGAAGTCCCTGAGAAATCCCTGACTCCAAGGCCTTGCTTGTCCCTTGCACTCAAAATTATTTTCATATTTTAGGGCAGAGCACCAAGACTATGTCTTCTACCACTCAGCCCTTAAAAAGGCGTTCTCAGGAGTTCTCTATATCATTCTTGAATCTTCTCACTCTGACTTACTATAACTCTTTCACTCCTACCATCTTTACAGCTGCCTGTTCACTGAAGACTCCTCTATCCCTGACCTCTTGTCTGAGCTACAGATATATCCCATTGTCTGCTAGAGATGTTGACCTTGAAGTCTTAATGGTGCTTCCAAGTCAAAGTGTCCGAAATAGAAGTCCCCAGCTTCTCTCTAAATATGTGTCTTATCCTGGCTCTAAACTTCATGAAACAAGTCACCCATCTGTTGAGTGTACCCCATTTTGTCCATTTTTCTCCATTCTTGTTACCGCTGCCTGAATTTATATTGCTACCATTTCATACCTCCATTGTTCCAAGAACCTTTGAATCCACCTATTTCTCTGTCATTCATTCTATCCTGCATTCTGTTGGCTATTATGTGAGTATCAGGTGCTCTTAACAGTGAGGAAGTTACTGCTCTTGCCCTCAGCAGTTGACAGTTTACTTCAGGGGACAGACAGGTGAACAGTTACTTTGTAAGTTGACATCTTTGCCCCTTGACTCCATTCTTCACTGTCAGATAAAGTAATTTGCACAAAACAAATCTTATAGCATTATCTTTAAAATACTCAACAGTTCTCTGTTGCTTTTGGGGTTCATTTCTGTTTCTTTATGTTTGCCAAATGCAAGCTATCCATGGCCTGACATCTGCAATGAAGTTTTAACTCCTTTATTTGCATCATCTGTACTAAGCTTTATTAAAATCCAGGAACATAAAGGCTATGGCTATTGTGTATTTGCTGTCTTTGTACTCCATCCCCTTCTTCTTTTGGCTGAATCCTACAGGTCCTTACACACTCTGCACAATGGCCACCTTCCCTGCAGATTGTCGTTGATTTCAGCTCCAGTTCAAGTGGGTGCCCTACCTCTGTCCTCCTGCTAAATGGATTGCAAATTTTAGTATGGAAAAATTTGGTGCATATTAGAGACTAAGTCAATGTCTCTTGAATGAGTAACTAAATGCCATTATTGCAACTTCTGCAGATCGGGTAAATTAGAAAAACAGTGAATGAGTAATCCAAAGAAGTTCCATATTTAATAAAATGAAGCCATTTATGACTTATTGTAGAGACAAAACTTCAATGATTATTTATGCTGCTTTCTGAAAAGTAGCAGAATGATCAATTTGGAAAGATGATCCATAATTTGAAAACTCTTTATTCATTATTTCTACTAATAGAAACTCTGACACTGTAATAGAGGACACATTTCCCTGAAGATAGTTTATCATTTATTCCTGGTGGGCACACACTCAAATTGCTTTTCCTATTTTATGAGTTCAATTTTAATCAAGTTATGCTTATTTTTCTTACAATGTGTTATAAATTTGAATCAGAGAAGTTTGTTTACATCAAAATTGACCAGGAATTTAGGAGAAAAATAATTTATTTAGTAAGATTATTAAGTAGGACTTTTGGTAGTCTAAAATGCTATGTATTAATTTTCTCATGTACTTTATTTTCAAAATGACCTATGAATACATCTGTGCCAAATAGAGAAAGCTATTAATTAATTGAAGGGAAATATTCTGCTGAATACTGCTTTTGAAAGAGTATCTTTTATAGCTACAAAATCAGGAGGGAGCATTTCATTTATAATAGTTTGAATTTTATGAAGAGTGGCTTTCACAGTCTTAAATGGGCCCCCCCTCCCCAGGCTTGGAGCACTAATAAGGTGTATGAGGTTTCTTTTTAGCAATTGGCATCTTTTTTGATTTAGCAAATTTCTTTTAGCTCTGTGTTGAAAAATACTGCTGAGTATGTTAATTATTAAATATATCATTATTCAAGTTTCAATGGAGACAACATTTAGGAGGATTAGTTAAGGCAGCTGCTCAGAAAATACTTCATGATAGCACTTGGAAACAAGAGAATATTTCCTTTTATTTAGAGCCTTTTTGGACCTGTGAGGCCCTCTGAGAATCATAAGCCTGGCCTCATTCTGTCTATTTTTCATTCCCTTTGAAAGAATTTCAAAGTAACTGGTTAAAGTTCCTCTCCCTCTGTCACAAGTAACATACAAGAGGCTTCTCCTGCAGCTACCAAAGCTGAAGGAAATTGAAATGTGTAGATGATTTGGATATTAATACATATCCTGAAAGAAACTCTGCCAGAACCAGGCTCTTCTCATCTGTTCAGTGACATGTTAATTTTTATTTTCTAAGCTTGGATTTTATAAACAAGGCAGACAGACAGGTTTTCCATAAAGATTGATATAAGCAGGAGGTATCTACTCTTTGATTAAGAGCAGCAGATGTCTTTTGAAACCTTCTGGAAAAGCTCCACTTTGGACTAAACCAAGGTGACAGCATTAATTACCTGGAATTTATACCTCATTTCTCATCAAGGTTTCTGGTCTAGAATATTTCAAGAAAAATTCCTACCCATTTCCTGCTGGAGATGAGAGCAGCTTATTTATTGTAGGAAGGATAGGATGCCAGGAACACAAACGGTCATGAATCACAGCTTCCTACCTTCACACAAGGTGTGAGACCCTCAGAATGGAAGTGCCACACGCGTGCACACACACACGAACACACACACACAAAGTACAAACAACAGACTGTAGGTGCTTGAGCCGCATTGTGGATGGGATATATGAGAAGCCATGCTGTGAAGAAATGGAGTCTGTTCTTTGATATTATTGAGCTTTTATAAGGTGACAGTGCAGTATTTTAGAACATTGTGATTTAAGACTAAGCCTAGAACCCAATATCCTTTAGGCTTAGACAGAGTGCCTTGGGCCTTATGAATGCAACCTTATTTCATCTGCTTAGCAATTCTGCAGGTTAACTATAAATACAATCATTTGATACCAAGAAAACTGAGTGAGTAAAGCATTCATTGAAGGTCATGTGGCTGATCAGTGGTACAATCTTCAAAATAAAGTTGACCTGAATGCACACAGCTGTATTGGTGGTGGTATGCATACAAAAGAAAGGCCACATAAGGATACAGCAAGAAGGTGACAGTCTTCATGTCAAGAAGAGAGGCTTCAGGAGAAACTAAGCCTGCTGGCACATTGATTCTGAACTTCTAGTCCCGTGAACTGTGAGAAAATACATTTTCTCTGGCTTAAGGTACTCCGTCAACAGCATTTTGTCATGGTAGTCACAAGAAATTCATTGGATTTTCTTTTTTACATGTATCATAAAGAAGTCCTGTTGAAATAGTAACCAATACCAGCATATTACAGGCCAAAATTATTTGTGTATAATTTATTAATTCTGTTTTTATTTTAGGTTATTTTATTTTTAAAATTTTTTTTGCAGTGTAGTTAGGAGAGAGTGACATTGAACTCAATGCTTTCCACATGCTAGGTAGGTGCTCTGCTACTGAGCTGCTCCTCCATCCCCTTTTATATTTTTTATTTTGTGAAAGGATCTTGCCAAATTGCACAAGCTGCCTTTGGCCTCAAACTTGTGATCCTATTGCCTCAGCCTCCTGAGTGGCTGGGACTACAGGTATGCACAACTGCACCTGGCTTCTTTTTACATGAATTTTATGAATGCTGTCCCCATAGCACTCATGATTCTGTTTTCTTGGTTTTTTTTTGTTTGTTTGTTTAATATCCAATGTACTGTCCCTGCACACACACATACACACACGCACGCACGCACACACATACACACACACATGCACACAAAATCACACATACATACTGAAGCTCCCTCAGGCTAAGGTTGCTTAGTTTTGTTTCCTCATTAATCTAGTACAATATTTGACACAAAGGAAGCACTTTATACTTGCTTGTTGAAAAAGGAATGTACTTGCCAATTTAGGAAACAAAATGGTCAAATTAGACTAATGGTAAATAATCAATGAAAACATTCTCCTTTATTTCAAAATATTAATTTCTTTGAGGTTTTCTTAGTTGATAGTGTATTTGTTTTCACTGAGCTTTCAAGATGATTTATTTATGGAGACAGATTAGATAAATCATGTATTTCTTTTAGTCTATTTCTTTATTCATTTTTTCCTATGTGAATTTCACATACTTCTTTAGGGAGTCTGAGAATCAAAACATTTCATATTACATGAGCTTAAATTTTTTCTATAATTAGTAACTTGAATCTTTGCCTCATTTATAATTTGATAAATAATGTGTACTTGTTGAATTAATCTGCTATCAACATCAGCCCTGGGTAGTTTTTTTTTTTTTTTTTTTTTTAACACAATAAAAGTAGTTTTGGCTCCTTTTCTTTTCTTTTCTTTTCTTTCCTTTCCTTTTCTTTTTTTCTTTTCTTTCTTTCTCTTCTTTTCTCTTCTTTCCAGTACTGGAGGTTGAACCCAGGGCCTTGTGCATGCTTGGCAAGTGCTCTTTCACTGAGCTGCACCCTATCTTCTTTTTTAGTTTTTTCTTTTGAGAAAGGGTTTCGCTAAGTTGTTCAGGTTGCCTCTGGCCTTGAACTCACAATTCTTTCACTTTATTCTCCAGACTGCTGGGATTACAGGCTTATACCACCATGTCTACCTGGATCTTCTGTCTTAATGTTTTAACACAGTTCAGGAAATATTTTAATTTTTCTTTAGTTAATTGTAGCTTTCCCTTTGTTAAGATTTTTGTGTGGGGAAGAAATTTTCATAAGACTTTCCTTAAGTGCAACACAGAGTTTTGCTTGATTTGGTGCCATTCAGGGGAAAAACCTAATAGCACAATTGAGATGCTATGAATGAATTATTTTATTTATTAATTTCTATGTAAATTGTTCATATAAAAATAAAATTTTTGCATAATTGAGGTTATAAAACAGGGAATGTTCCTGCCAAATGATTTATATTCAGTACATTCTTGAATATAAAGATAGGACATGAAGACATCTTAAGTAGAAAACATTCATTGATATGCTTTAAATAACAAGGGAACCTATTAATTTTTTCACAATATTACTATTTAACTAAGGTTTTTGAATTTTATAATGCTATTTTGTTAGCTAAATCATGCAGAAATTTTTGTAGGTATGATACATGTTTTTTAGAACACTCTACCCAGAACCAGACATAGCTACAGAATAGAATGGGGTCAAAGTAATAAGATGTCTAGTTTCCTTTATGTGTATGCATAAAATTTCAGTGATTCACCTAAGCATATTTTGTTGTTAGGTGCTGTTGAGTCAGGTCTGACTCATCACGACCCTATGTACAACAGAAGGAAATGCTCCCTGATTCTGTGCCAGGCACATGATCTTATTTATGTTTAAGCCCATTGTTGCAGACACTGTGTCAATCCATCTAGTTGAGGATTTTCCTTTTTTTCATTGACCTGCCACTCTCCCAGACATCTTCAGGGATTGGTCCCTCCTGACTAAATGTTCAAAATACCTAAGACATAGTCTAGCCATCCTTGCTTCCAAGGAACACTCTGGTTGCACTTCTTCTAGGACAGATTTGTTGGTTCTTCTTGCAGTCCATGGTATATTCAATATTCAACTCCAGCACCATAATTCAAAAGCATCAATTCTTCTCCTGTCTCCCTTATTCAAAGTCCAGCTTTCACAACCATATGATGCTACTGAAAATAGGGTCATTTAAATTTATTAATCAATTATGAGCTGTGTGGCTTTTTCAAATAGCTATAACTCATTCTTGATTTTAAAATCAGATTTGTACAGTAGCTGGTACACAGTCAGCTTTTAAATATCTCCTAAAATTAATATGTAAGATGAGGACACTGGCCACATACTGTTCTTCTACTTCTCTTCCTTATTTCATGTTTTTGTACATCCTATTTTGGATTTGTATGCATTCTGCTGTTTCTATAATTGGTATCTAAGCAATGCATTTTTTAACATTAATTATCAAGTTTTGTCTTAGTCTTAAATTTCATGTGGTTATGTAAAGCAGCATAAATGAGCATTATCTACCTTGGTGACACCTACTTTCCTAGGTTGAAAGTATATTGACCTTGACTGTAACCTTGATGTTTAGGATGGTTGACTAGATTCTGAGAAGATAAAGTCCAACATGATTGTAAATGTCTATTCCTGTAATATCCTCACTTACATAATAAAATGATCCAGAAATTTGTCAAGATCCTTGAACATTTTATATAGAGATTGGCCTTAGACAGCACTGATTTGTGGATTGGAAACTGGAAAGATTCTGAAGAATCTTTCACCATGCTGAAGGGCAGAACACAGTCCTGAGAATGTGATGCCATGGTTATTATAACCACAAAACAAAAGCATGGCTGGTTTTTACTTTCAACAAAATGTTACAGTTAAACTTTGTTTTTGAGGAATGTTTTAAAATGTGACTACTGACAGCTCCAATTGGAATAAAAGAGTGATAAAATTATATTATTGTTGAAGTTCTCACCCTGCCTTCCTTGCTCACTTTGATCTTATCATCCTACAGAGAGTAAGCCAAAGTCATCATGGCAGAGAAATATGATCATCTGAAGCTCCTTAATCTAGATAGAAAATGATACTTTTTATAGCTGAAGATCCTATGCATAAAGAAGAAAAAAAACTTTTTTGAAGTTACTCTCAAATACTGAGAAGGAAGCCAACATTTTTCAAGTGTCTTGTGAAGGTCAGGAACTCCACCAGACACTCCTTTTGGAGGAAGCTTGGAGAAATGAGCGTGAGTGTATGTTATGGGGTCCCAGCTTTGCCACTGACAAGCTGAGTGACCTTGGGCAAAATACTAATTCCCTACTTGTCATCATCAATTTTACATCTATCCTGTGAGATAGGAGGCAGTATCCTCATTCCAAAGATAAGGAAACTAAGGCTCATTTAGGTACTTTTTTCAGGACTGTATAAATAGCACATTGCAGAACTTGAATCTGGAGGCAGACCCTTCTCAAGATCCCATTCTCTACCTTTCATACTCTGTGGCACTCTCCTCCAAGGCTGTTATTGCCTAGTGACCAAGTTGATGATTTTGGCCAAATAAATGGTTGCTTTTGCATTGAACAAGCTCAGCTTTGGGGGCCTCATCATAGGAAGAAGGTTCCAATAAGGGAACTGGGAAAAGTGACTTGTAGCTAGCCATTGCCCTAACTGAGTGTGTGTCCTTGAGAAAGTCATGTTTCCTCACCTGAGTTTTCTTATCCTTTAAGTGAAGGACTTAGGCTATCTCTTTCTTTCACATTGTCCTTTTAACATCATGAAATGCTCATTTGCTTCTAGTAATACTCAGTGCTGAAGTATATTTTGTCTTATTATTACTAATATAGCCAGTTCAGCTTTCTTTTGCTTATTGTTTGCCTGGTACATATATACTTTTTCCTTCCAACCTGTCTGTGTGTTTTTATTTAAAGTCTCTCTCTCTCTTTTTCTTTTATGGTACTAGGGGTTTGAACCCAGGGCCTTGCACATGCTAGACGAGTCCTCTGTCACTGAGCTGTACTACCCCTAGTCCCTTTTTTACTTTTTGTATTGAGACAGGGTCTCACTAAGTTGTGCAGGCTGCCTATGACGTTCAACTTGTGATCCTCCTGCCTCTGCCTCCTGAGTTGCTAGGATTACTGGGGTGAACCATGGGACGTGGCTAAAATGTGTTTCTTTGTGGAGAGTATATAGTTGAGCTTTGCTGTTTTAATCCATTTTGGCAAGCTTTGACATTTGATTGGAGTATTTAGTCCATTTACATTTAGAATCATTAATATAGTTATATTCTGAAGTCAAAGTTTATGAGACATATTAACTGTGTACTTTGATTTTCTATATGTCCTTAGTTTTCTTTCTAACTTAACTTTATGAAAAAATTCTGTATAAATTGGATACTTAGTGTAACTGGTTTATTGAGTGGGTCACACTTAGTAAAACACAAACAGAAAATACCTTTATTTTTCTCCCTTCTCTAGTTTGGGTGATATTTTGGCACATCCCATATTTTTCAAGTTATTTTAAAATATTGGAACAACTTAATTTTCAAATATCCAAAAAATGCAGGGGAATATAATTCAAAACTCCCATTCTCCTTTCCAGTTTGTGGCTTCTTGCTTTTTCTGTCCCTAGGTTTGAACCCTGGGGTGGGATCTAGCTCGGTTTGTAGGGCACTGCTCTGCACTCTCTGAGGCCCCAAGTTCAATTCTCTGCACTGCAAAAATGGGAGAAGGACATGGCAATTCACTCCCGAGGCAATCTTGAAACAGTCAGCCATTGAAAACCCTATGAGGGTCACTATGAGTTGGAAGAGACTCAACAGCACCTAACAACAATAACAAGGGCTGAACCCAGGCTCGAGAATCAGCAGAAAGGAAGAAATGCCATTTCTAGTTTAACTCTCCTTCATGCACCTTCTTCTGCCCACTAGATTTAGCTCTTCTAGAGATAGTGGGGTGTGAGGGGAGTAGAAGAGAGACCAAGTCTACTGTAGTTAGTTGTTGTTGTTGTTGTTGTTGTTAGGTGCCGTCGAGTCGGTATCCGACTCATAGCGACCCTCATAGGGTTTTCAGTGGCTGACTGTTTCGGGATTGCCTTGGGAGTGGATTGCCAGGTCCTTCTCCCATTTTTGCGGTGCTGGGAATTGAACTTGGGATCTCAGAGACTGCAGCGCAGCGCTCTACCAACTGAGCTAAATCCCATCCCATACTGTAGTTAGTAGGTACTGTTTATTTTCATGGCTGTTCTTCCTCATATTCACCTGATGGATTCTTTGGCAGTCTTTGAAGATCCCTTGGCACAATGACATTATGTGATATAGTTGGTGCCATACATGTTTGGCCAGTTATGACTTTTAGCTGCTGTCCTCCAGTGTTACATTACTGAAGAGCCCCTGTATATGTATTGTGTCAGCCCACTTGGATGGGGCCCTTACAAGATCATTAATACTTGGCTACCTTCCATGGTGTCTGTAGCCTTACCACTATGGTGTCTGATCCTGTCAGATCTCAGAAGCTAAGCAGAGTCAGACCTGGTTAGTCCTTGGATGGGAGACCCCTGGGAATACCAGTTGCTGTAGGCTTGGAAGAAGGACCTGGCAACCCACTCCCAAAAAACAATCAGCCATTGAAAACCCTATGAGTAGCAGAGAAGCACTGATAATACTGTTTCACCTGTTGTACGTAGGGTTGCTATGAGTCAGACACCAACCAACTCGATGGCATCTAAGAACAACCACCTTCCATTATTTTTACTTGGTCCACAAGAAAACGCACATCTTAACACAATCAGTCTCTGATTTTCCCACTTTTCCCACTTTTACTGAGATTCTGTTATCTTGTAGTGCTATTGTAAGCAGCATCAGCCAGGCTTGGGAGCTCCAACCTTGCACATGTCTCAAAGAGCAGGCTGCGAGTTTCGGCACAGAGGCAGGCATCCAGGCAAGAAATGGAGTTTCAGCCTACTTCCCTGAAACTAATCCCAGTATATGAGGATTGTTTTGGGCACTTGGTCAATCTGTTAGAGAGGGCAGGAAAGGGAACCATTGAATTCTTTTTAAGGAGTCATGTTTTACAGTGCAGGTTCTAGGTTCAGGCTGAATCTAGGGGTGACCTCTGGACTGGTTTGGCCATAGGCAGCAAGTCCTGTGGATATGTGAAGGAGCTCATCTAATTATCTGGAGCATTGCAGCTTTAGCTGAAAATTGGAAATACTAGGAGAGTCCTTATTCTACTTCTCTTTAGAAGAACTTAGAGATAATTGGCAAGATGTGCAGATAAGTGTTAAACCTTCAGCTGCACTCATAATCTGTGAGCTGCCACACTCTATAATCTTCTGCCTTCACAGTAATGAGAAGTACTAAGTAGAAATAAATGCTTAGCGAATGAACTCATGGTGATTGCTGGATATTGGTCTCTGCAGAAGGTAAGGATGACCAGTGTAATAAGAGAAATGAGGTTTCTAATCTACAACATTCTTTACTGATATGGTTAAATAATAGGTCACTGAAGTGGAAAAAATAACTCAAAACTCTTGTTGGCTCAAACTAGTTGGTCAGGTTGGTTGAAGTAGATAAAACCTGAAACTGGATTTGAAACTGGATTGATAAAGATCCCTGCTGCAAATCTATAAATTGTGTAGATTATATATATACTTCTTTATTTTATATGTGCTATATTGATGTATAAGTATTTATATATGGGTATAAAAGTGTATATGTGTGTATGAATATGTACATATACTTCTGTGTATGTTATATATAGACATAAATATATATTTTATAGTACAAATACAGCTGTCAGATGACATATAATAGAATAGGTAAAATGTAACAAATATATTTTAATAGTTGGCAAAGAATAAATAGCACAGATAAAGGAGAATAAATTAGAATAAAACCCTTAATTTTTGAAGCAGATATGGATGGATTTAAATATATGTATCAGTTCATTTGTTAGCTTATTTTGAATTAAAAATAATCTCCAAACATTTACATGATTTTATACCACAATCTGATACAATATAATGACAATATGATATGAAATCATTTTATTGTTAATAATAATAATTATTATTATTATTTACAATACTAGGGAGTTGAACACATGGTCTCATGAATGCTTTTATCGGTGTTCTTCCACTGAGCCACACTCACAGCCAATTTTTTATTTTTATTTGTATTTTGAGAAAAGGGATCACTCAGTTACATGGGCTGCCTTTGACCTAGAACTTGCAATCCTTCTGCTTCTGTCTCTCAAATCACTGGGATTACAGGTATGTGCCACTATGCCTGACAATATGAAGTCATTTTAAAGTTATAGATTTACTTTGGAATAGAGTTAATTATATGTTTCAAGATATATTAACATGTATTAGTTATTATACAATAGTGCTTTATATGAATAAAAACAAGGTTATCTCCATAGTGTCCAAGATTCTTAAAAATAACTATGGAGCTTGTAAAAGTATTACATAATTGTTTTAAAAATAATGGAAAAGAACTGTGAAGCACAAAGAAGGAGGTAAAAGTATCCTTACACTAATCATAGTAATAATCATTGTAGGCCAGAATGAGAAACACCAGATTGCTTTTTGTTTATTGATACATTTTTTTCCATGAGTAATAAAAAATTGGTCTTTTCATGGTAGAACTTTCTTTGATCTAATTTAATCACCTCACTTTTTTCCTTTTAAAAACGAATATGAATTCCTTTTATGTCTAGACTTTGTATGTAGGAAGCTGTACCAAGATTGTGTCCAGTGTAATCAGAAATCTGCTAAATATAATGCCTCAAACTTTATTTGTAGACTAGATTTTTGTATAATTTTTTGAGGCTTAGTCAGTTGTTAAGAATTACTTTAAAATGCAGAGAAAGAAATAAGGAAAGAGCTGATGCATAAGAGCTATTTTAACATTTAAACCTGTTTTTAGTTCTAGCCCTGGAATTGCTATGACAGTTAATTTAATGTGGACCTCGATATTTGATTTTGTAAATGGGGCAGTATCTTTGTAGTGTGGGGTCAAGTGCAAGGGGGAATATAAATGCTTTTGGCCTACTTTTCAGGGTATACTTTAAGCAAGGTAAACATTCATAGATGAGTTCTAATTTGCTGGGAGGCTTAGAGTTTTCAGAGATTTAAAAAGGAAAAGTTGAATACAGAATTTTCCTTTAATGTCAGATATTATTTCTGTGAAAGTATCTTCCTCTTCCTTCCTTTTTTATGAAAGCACTCTTGTAAAATCATTGGCCTTTGGTGAAGGTTGAATGCATTGAAAAATAACCTTATAGGAGAAATATTGTGAATGTTAGAGTGTTATTTGAGGAAACTGTTTTTTTGTATTATGGGAAATTAGTAAAATGAGTTACAAAAAAGGAAAGAATATGTTTAATTTCCTAAGGAGAATTAAATCATTATTTGGAAAAAGACAACAGCTTTATACTACATCATGATTTTTCAAACATCTATATATGGAAGAAAGTTTACAAAATAGATAATTCCTATAAAGGGGAAAAAATGGTAATGTGCTTTATCACCTAATAACTATGCCAAATAATGTTCAGCTTCAAACATAGTTTTAATTTTTCCACCAAATGGGTATTTCATAACTGTTGTGATAGAAGTGATTACTGGCAAAATACTCTGTGTTGCTGCAGAATTGCTAGACGGGTTAACCTGAAGCAACACAGCAAAGGAACTCAGGCTTAGGCTAATAGATTGCAGCTAACGTTTCCATCTATGCACAAACCTTGTAGATGCTGCACATATTGTATAAAAATAATTACCAAATGTTTCGGGGGCGGTGAGTCTATTTCTTCTCCATAAGAATTGATGAAGTTGTTAAATTAAGTTTCTTTGGAAGCATAACAGTTTATGTCACTGAGCTGTTGACTGGATAAATATTTTCACTAAGGTTTTCATCAACTTCAAAGAGGTATTATTTATTCAAGGAAAAGTGTTAGGAATGTATTGCAAATACGTATTCCATTTTTTTCCCTTTCTACAGTGGATTTTTTTTCACATTTTGGTTCAAATGAGTCCACTATTTCATATGATTTCAAATGATCTGGTATGTTATATCCATAGAAATGAAGAATTTTATTTGTAAGCCCACCCACAGACCAGGTTCACCGGAGGCTTGGTGCTCTGGGTTTTATAAACACAACAGGGGAGCTGTAGTGTTTGTGTGTACCTACATGTGGTGGGGGCTGTGTTAGCTTTCTGTTGCTGTGTGAGAGATAAGCAACTTAAAAGAGGAAAGGTTTGTTTTACCTCACTGTTTTGGAGGCTTTAGCCCATGGTTGGTTGGTCACATTGCTTTTGGGCCTGAGGCAGCAAGTGTCCCCTGGTGGAAGATGTGTGTTTACCTCATGGCATGAATGAAAGGGGTTGATGGGGTAGGGGAGATAGGGAGAGAGAGAGAGAGAGAGAGAGAGAGAGAGAGAGAGAGAGAGAGAGGAAGAAATTGATTGATGATTGTCCCACTATCCACTATCCCTTTCAAGAGGACACCTCTGACATCCCAGGGACCTGCCTTCCTCCCACAAGGCTCCACCTCTCATGGATTTTACCCTCTCCTGATAGTGCCATGGCCTTGGAACCAAGCCTTTATTATGTGGGTCTTTGAGAGATATTTAAGATCTGAACTATAACAGGTGCTGTCTGATTTCTGAGAGGAACCAAGGTTGTAGATTCAGATTTATTTTCATAATTTCCAGATAATACTCATAATGAGAAGAAACACAGTGACTGCAACAGTGGGCTCAAATGCAAAAAATGATTGTGTGCATGGCACAGTGTCAGGGACTCTTTCATTCTTTTGTACATAAGGTCACTATGAGTTGGACCTGACTTGACTGCACCTAACAACAACAGCATTGTAAATGTCAATTTTTAAAGAAGATATGCTATAGATAGGTAAACCCTTAATTCCTAGTTATAAAATAAACTAGAGAAAATCACAATCTGGGTCACATAGAACAATGTCTGGTTTATGATATGGGCAAACAGTAATTGTGCATGAGGTTAAAAGGGAAACTCATCATGTATGTACTCTTGAGTCCATACACTGAAGATTCTTGTAAATGTTCCCTTAGCTAATATCTGTGTGCAGTTTATAAATAATATTTTAATAAAAAGCAAAGTGAAGAAGCAGAATGGTATAGTAGAAAAGTGAGAGTTGACCTTCCTGGGTTTGAGTATCAGGTCTGCCTTTTACCACATGTTGACCTTAAGTGATCTTAGCTCTTTCTGAATTAGTCCTTAGCTCCCTCTGAACTTGTCCTCATTGAAAGAGGAGACACTAGTGACTAACTGGAGAGTTATGAAGACTAAATGAAACACTAGGTGTAAAGTGCCTAACACATCATCTTGTTTATAATCCCTAATTCTTCAGTGTAATTCTCTTCTTTTCTTCCTGTAGACATTTAACAAATAAAATGTCATAATGACTCAGTTGAACTGTCCTTATAACTCATTGTTGTATTTGTAGAAATGATGCCCACAGATTTTTTTTCCTTTTTGATGATTGCGTACCTTCCACAAAATCTCTTATAAAAGTTAATCTGTAAATTGTTTGGATCATTCATTTCTTCAGCATTTCTTAATAATTACATGCCAACTTCCTGAGCTCTAGAAGTTTATGCTGTGTGAAGAGAAATCAACAGATAAGAGAAATTACTGGATAATTTTACTTTCAATAGAAAGTACATTACTGAGGATATATGTGAGAAGAGTAGCAGCATTTGAATCAGGACAGCCCTTATGCTCTTACATGGGATATCTTTGTTGTTTACTGATGTTTCATTTTTGATATTTATGTTAACCATGCCTCTAAATATTTACTTTTCTCTATTGAGACATACATGCCTGCAGCCATACCACTGTGGCCTTGGGTCCTGTCAGATCTCAAAAGTTAAGCAGGGTCAGGCCTGGTTAGTACTCGGATGGGGGATTGGGTGGGAACACCAGGTGCTGTAGGCTTGGGAGAATGACCTGGCAACCCACTCCCCAAAACAATCAGCCATTGAAAACCCTTGAAGAGCAGAGAAGCACAACAATAGTGTTTTGCCTGTTATGCCTAGGGTTGCTATGAATCAGACACTGACTCAATAGCACCTAACAACAATATTGAGACATACAGGTTTTGGAGACCACCTTAAATTAGAAGATTCTCTATTTCTTTGGCCATTGGACTGACATTTCTCTTTTATTAGTCATCATTCTTTTGTATCCTTAATATGTGAATGTTGTGGTCCACAAGAGTGTAGCATGGTAGAATGATGTGGCCTGTTGTATTTGACGGTTTTCTTTTTCTTTTCTTTTTATTTAGGCATTTATTTATTTTTACTTTTTGTGGTACTTAGAAGTTGAATCCAGGGCCTCACACATACTTTTCAAGGGCTCTACCACTGGGCTGCATCCCCAGCCCATTGTTTAATTTTTATATTGAGACAGGCTCTCACTAAGTTATGCAGGCTGCTTTTGACCTTGAACCTACTATCTTCCTATGCCTGCCTCCCGAGTTGCTGGGATAACAGGTGTAATCCACTGTGCCTGGCTATGTTTGAGGGTTTTCTGATGACTGTTCTCTCTTAATCTTGTTGACTGTTTTTTAGGGTAAGATATATTCTTCTGACAAGTGGAAACTGTTGAAGAGGTCAACAGTGGTGAGGTAACTGTGTTATTAGACAGTTGTATGGAGCAAAAAGGGAGAAGGGCTTGGCAACCCACCCCACAAAAACAATCAGCCATTGAATACCCTATGAATAGCAGAGAAGCACTGACAGTAGTGTTTAGTCTGTTGTACATAGGATCATTATGAGTCGGACACTGACTCGATGGCACCTAACAACAGCAACAACATGGAACAAAACAGGAGAAATAGGAGAAACTTCTGAGTATCCCAAAATGGGAAGGATAAATTATATCTGATGTTTGTTGGAATATTTTTGGCAGTGGATTGTAGGAGATAGCAGCTTAAACTTATAGAAGTTTATCATATCTAACATGAAATTCAGGTTAGAAAGCTAAGCATTTTGGGCAGATGTAGGATTTCAGCAATGCCATCATAGAACTAGATTCTTTCTGTCTTTTTCCTCCTTATTATCTGGCTTTTGTCCTTATGGTTGTGAGATGACTCTAACCTCCCATGGAAATTGTAAGGGGATGTGTTCCTACAAAGAAAAAGAGATTTCTCAGAGCTTTTTCTCTTTCATCTCTTTGGCCAAAATGTGTCACATGCTGTGAATCATTTTAACTTGGTGTATTACCTCCCAGAAGAAAGTCAAGTCTGAATATTGGGTAGACAAATAGTCATAACATCATACCTGGGAATTTAATTTTCATTACTTCTTTTTTTCATCATTTATTTACTTATTTTTTAAACATTTTTAATAGTAATTTTTAATGTACAACTTAATGGGTCTCATTATTACACTTCTGTACATGAATTTCATTGTACATTGCTCGTGTTAACTTCCCCTTTACCCTCTTGTGACCCTACTCCCTCAGCCCCTCCCTCCCCACCAACGATCTCCTTTCTACTTGCCTGTTTTTATTGTGAGTATATCTGTCTATATATGTAATCTCGATGTTGCCACAAAGACAACATATGGGATATTTTTGTTACTTCTAATGGCTTTAGTCTTTGATGTTACAATTTGGCAAATATTAGTTGCTATAGCATTTATTCACATATTTGACAAATATTCATTAAATGTATAAGCCTCATGATATATCATTTCCTAATTAATAAAACTAGGCCCTAAATTATGGCTGCATGAATGAAAAATATGTAGGTATGGATATAAACTAATGGAAGTTTCTCTTAGCTCATGCAATAAATTGCTGGAAGTGTGATTTTCAAATTGAAAACAACTGAATTTTGTTTAGCTGACCTCTGTCATGTAACTCACTCATAATTATTACTCACACACTCCCTTTTCTGATCCTTGATACTTTTACTGATAAATTTGGAAGCTTGCCTCATAAGGCTGAGGTACTCTGATTTTCCCATAATACTCCCTTTTCCAGCTTTTATGTGCTTACCCATTAGGTCAGACAAATTTCCTATTCAAAGTTTGGCATTGTTTCTTTTTTGGAAAGGAAACAGATTGTTTTAGGCCAGGAAAACTTGAAAAAGAAAATAGAAAAGCACAAACTCTTTCTTTTTTGCTTGTTTCTTTCCTTTTCTCCTTCGTTCTTTTAAATCATCATTGCTCATATTAGGATTCAATGTTGGGTCTTGTGTATCCTCTGTTCAAGGGAACCTAAGTTGTTCTTGGAGAAGGCTCATCTTTAAAGCAGACTTGGCATAGCTGTACACACAGTCTTTCCCCAATCATGACATAAATCCTGCCTTTTATTTCATGTCGGGTGTCAGGTTTCTAGTAGTAATGTCTGGCAGGGTCAGTTAGTCAAATTCTGAGGCTGTGAGGATGATTTTACTTGGTGTCTGACCTTTCCTCCTATTGTGAAAACTGAGCTCTCGTTCTTTCTTCTCTCCTAGAAATTTCAGCCAAAAGTAGTGATACAAACCACGGAGTGCCCATCTTTTGTCTTTTTCCCAGTGACAGATCACTTAGCTAGCATCGGCAGGTTGCAGATCCAATAGTTTATGTCTGTGGTCCCTAGGCTTGCACAAATAAAGGATCTTTTCAAAAATTGTTTACTTTCAGTGGTATTTATGGTCTGTGCATTTCTCTGGACTTTTGCTGAATTTTTATTTTTGACCATTTAAAAATTTGTTATGGAAAAATTTAATCACAAAAGTAGAGTGAATAATCCAACAAACTTTCATGTATCCATCATTAAACTACAACAAACTCATGATTACTCTTTGTTTATCCATTCCCCTTTCTAGAAGTAGCTTCCACTGGATTGTTTTGAAGCAAATCCTAGATATCATATTGTTTGTTCTTGGCCAATTTGTCTTGAAAATTACAGATAGCCTTATCCTAGGTGCTAATATGACTTGGTTATGATTTGGCTCAGTGTACAGTTGTGTGTACAGTGACCCATGGTTCCATGTTGGTCATCAGTCTATTAATATCTTGTCTTTTTTTGTTGTTGTTAGCAGACATTAGCTGCAATTGTAATTTCAGAAAATAGAATTAGTACCTGTGACCCTACCTATATTATCTTGGCAGTGATGGGAACAAAGTAATGCTGGCTGATATCTGACGTGGTTAAACACAGGAGAGTTGAGACCTCAGGTGCCAGTGTACTTTGGACAGTCCATGTGCAGAAGTGGCGTTGCTTTAAAGGAAACAAGTACTGGAGCTAAGTGTAACCAAAAAGGGTGGAACTCAAACTTGGCTATTTGTGGACATGGTAGTGGTTGTAGGATTCACAGTCCTTTTAGTAAGATGTTCTGGGAGTTTCTTATTTAAAGTTTAAAAAGGATCTCGACTGACACAAAAAGGTGGCCATCGAAGCAAGCACAATCTCATGTACAGTCACATTTTATGTGTGTGTGGTGAAACCTTTGGAGTCTGGTCTCCTGGAATTGACACATTGGGAGTCTTTTCAGATCCTTGGGGCTCTCTTGGGTCAGCATCTCAGACATTGTTTCTGAGTCTGTACATCATTATTCCCACTGGAATTTAAATTACTTTACTTATGGAACCTAGGTATTAGGTTCAGGGTCAGAGTAAAAGTTACATGCTTGTGGACATTATTCCAGTGTTCATTTTAATTGGATTTGAGTAGAAATGATTTATGGTAGTGAATGACTAACTTGTGTTAAAGTAAACCATTTACTTCGTTATGTAGGTTTGAGAATTTAAAGTTAAAATGCTAAAACAGCTTCATCTATATCAGCAAGGGATTTTTAATGGAAAAGTTGTACTTAGTATTCCTTAGTAACTGAGGATTTCCACATCAATTATTTATCAAAGCTGGGCTATGGCTCATGCCTGTAATCCTAGGGACTTGGGAGGCAGAGGTAGGATTATAAATTCAAAGCCAGAGATAGTTTGTACAACTTAGCAAGAAGCTGACTCAAAAAATAAAAACATGCCAGGGTGCAGCTTGGTAGAGCACTTGGCTAGCATGTATGAGGCCCTGGGTTCAATCATCAGTATTGAAAAAAAATTATATGTATAAAATAAGGTGGGAATATCCTATTTTGACTTAAGTCCCTTTATACATTTCTTTTGATTCAAAACTATTAGATAAGTAAAATAAAGCCCATAAATAGAGCTCATTCGCTTGGATGATTAAAAAAAAAAGAACAGAAGATGTTAGCAGGCTTTAGTTCTGCTACCTTCTGTGTCTTTTCAGCCTAGTCCACCCTCTTCATTTCATTTTCCTCCTGGAGAGTAGAAACAGAAGTAGAGTTTTATCTTGTTTTGTTGTTGTTGTTAAGTGACCTCGAGTTGGTATCCAACTCATAGTGACCCTATGTACAACAGGCGAAACCCTATTGTCAGTGCTTCTCTGCTGTTCATATGGTTTTCAATGGTGGATTGATTTTTGGGAGTGGGTTGCCGGGTCCTTCTCCCAAAGTGTTATACATTTACATTTTTATTTATACATTTACTTCATGGAATTAAGCAAAATGTTTGAAAAGATGTCATTGGGGTATATATGAAGTACATTGTTACATTTTGGAAAAATTTCAATTTATGTTTATCCAGTTTCCATCTGATCTTATGCTTTTATTTCTTACAAATCAAATCATTGGGAAAAATGTTTAAAATACACATTAGATAACAATGAAGAAATATTTTATATCGAATTTAGAGATTTCCATTTGTTTAATATTGTTAATGAAGACACAAGACAATGAGATTGCAACAGGGCTTAAAAATTAATGTTTCCTACTCCTTATTAGTAGTGGATAGTCTTTCTCTTATTTTTTTTTCCTTCTCAGGAAAAGATGGTTTCTCAATGACACAAAATACTGAAATGGGTCTTTCTTAAAAAAGGTTGGTTGTGTTTATTTTTAATGAATTTGTGCCAACAAATTCATTAATGATAACAAATCATTATTCTGAATAAACAACAGCACAGACTACTTAATTAAGAGGCGGTTTTTATGCCCCTAACACATTGTGAATTGAATTAGAACTTCAGTTTTCTAAATTCTATATTGGAAGTGTCAGGCTTTTTAAAGAATTGTTTTGAGATAATGGTTGCTGTCTATATCCATGGTGCATGTAATGTGTAATAAGGGTATTCTTCTCCTAAATAAATTTTTAATTGAAATAGATTAACTCCATCCCATCTTGACCAAATACGGTCCTCTCTTTTCAGTGAGTGTCATCTTTCTAGGAAGCCCAGAGTTTGGGTGGCCTATGGCCAGTAATAGTTGCCATATATTTAATTTTTTGTGGGGAGGGATGCTTTTGACATAGTCTCACTATGTAGCCTAAGCTGGCCTTGAATTCATGATCCTCTTTCCTCAATCTCCTGAGTGCTGGAATTAGAAGCATGCAGCACCACACCTGGCTATAGATTTAATTTTTTTTTCTGTAGGATTTCTTTTTCAGAGCATAGGTTGTGATTTCCTGATACTTTATTGGCTATAATAAGGTCATTGGCATTCTTGGGTATACTGCCTTTTTGTAATCTACACAAAGTCTCTAAGAGGTTTCTAAATTTCATAGACTGAACTTTTATTTACTTAGAACTTGCTTTTGTTTTCATCTAATACCTTTTACTCTGCAATGTGGACATCTGGTGGCTATCCTCTCCCAAAAGGTATACTTGGGGACTGTTTTTTGTTTGTCTGTTCTTGTTTTGTTTTGTTTTTTAAAGACAAGGTCTCACCATGTAGCCCAGGCTAGCCTTGAACTTGCGATCTTCCCACTTCAGCCTTGTCAATGATGGGATTATGCATGACCACACCAGGCAGTATTTGGGACTTTGATGCTGGAGACAGCATGTGTTCAGGAAAGTAGCTGTGGGTACTGGGAAAGACCCAGGCATGAGTCCGGGGGTGTGTTCAATTGAACTGTCACCCCAAATCACAAGGTCTTAGATTTGAGGAGTTGTTCCAAAATCATAGTGGTCATATCTGACCTTATGCCATTATCCTTCAATGCTACCCTCTAGTTTGCTCTTTGAATATAAGATGTTAGCTTTTAAATCATTTCCAGGCAAAGAAGTTATGTGGAAGCATTCCTTCCCCGTTTTATTTATAATGATCAATTCCTGATCTTGATGGGGTCTTTCCTCATTCTTCATTCATCCTCATAGCAACTTTTCTCCTCTGGATTTCAGTTGCTTCAGCAGCTCAAGGCCATCTCCACCCTGGGAATGGCTCAGTTCTCCTCTGTGACTGCCTCCAAAGTAGTTCCCCACCTATTATTTATAAATCACCCACCCACCTTTATGTAGCAAAATGGGAATTTTATAGCATGAACTAGATCATCAGAAATCTAGTGGAAAATCCACACATCCTAATATTTGAGTTGGAAATGGAGGAATTGAAGCTGAGATGAAATATTTACCCTATTTAAGATAAATTGAACCACTAGTGTACACTCAGCATTTGGATATAAACATGACAAGAGTGTGCCACAAGTGCACTTGTAAAGACACCAAATGCAAGGACTGCCACTGATTTTTGCCTCAAAATTGGACTTAGAAAATCTACCTCATGCAGATCATTGACACTGAAATGACTGCCAAGTGATTAAATAAATATTTGCTTTTTCCCTCAAATTATTTCTTCATATTTTGTCTTCAGAAATGACTCATAAAGAAATGTGAATTAATCATAGGCAGAGAGTGAGGATAGTTTCTGATTAAATGTTGATCAGAAAGAGATGATGAGCATGATATAATGTTTGGTTTTATAAAAATACATTTTTAGGAAATCCATATTTTTTTGACTTTGATCTTTATTGAAGCTGGAATGATAATTGGGCTTAATTGCAAAATAAATATATTATGTATCTGCTACCAGATATACATTGAAAAGAATTGACTTCTAAGCACTAACAAAATTGCTTTTCTCCTTTCTCCAAAACCAGTCTAAAGCCACTCTGGGGGATAAAAAAAAAACCCAACATATCTGCAAAATAGCTGGATTCTTAAAGGCACAGACTTTACAAAAGGGCTCCATGTTAATCAGCTTTCCATTACTGTAACAAATAACCTGAGATAATCAACTTAGAAAGAAGAAAGGGATATTTTGGGATATTTTGGGTCTGTTTCAAAACTTTCAGTTGATGGTCAGTTGGTCCCTTTGCCTTTGGGCTTGTGGGGAGGCAGCATATCATGGCAGATGGTAGAAGAAACTACTTATCGAATGGCAGCCAGGAAACAAAGAGAGAAAGAGGAAGCAACAAGCGGTCCTAAAATCCCCTTCAAGAATAATTTTCCAGTGACAGGCAAAACTTCCCACTAAGCTATACCTTTTTTACAACTTCCCAGTAGCACCAGAGACTGTCTTAAACACATGGACCTTTGAGGGACACTTATCCAAACTGTAGCAAGCTCTTATCTTGTGTAGGCCACAGAGCCCAGAGGCTATGGAGTATTGTAAAAGTCTTGATAATACCAAGGATTGCTGACATGTTAAATAATGTCTTCTATGGCTGTGTATTGAGGGAAGGACCCGGCAACCCACTCCCAAAACATAATCCGACATTGAAAACCCTATGAACAGCAGAGAAGCACTGACAATAGTGTTTCACCTGTTGTACATAGGGTTGGTATGAGTTGGATTCTGACTCGATGGCACCTAACAACAACAACAACTACATGGCTATGTATGGGCTGGGATTTAGCTCAGTTGGTACAGCACTGCTTTGCAGTCTCTCAGGTCCTTGGTTCGATTCCCAGCACCAAAAAATGGGAGAAGGACCTGACAATCCACTCCTGAGGCAATCCTGAAGTAGCCATTGAAAATCCTATAATGGTTGCTATGAGTCAGACACGACTCGACAGCACCTAACAACATGGTTATGTATGGGAGAAGGACCTGGCAGCTCACTTCCAAAAACACAATCAGCCATTGAAAACCCTATGAATACCAGAGAAGCACTGACAATAGTGTCTCACCTCTTATGCACAGGGTTGCAATGAGTCCAACACCCACTTGATGGCACCTAACAACAGCAACAACTATGTTGTTGTTGTTAGGTGCCATCGAGTTGAATTTGACTCAAGACAATCTTATAATTCTAAATAGCTGATAAGTTTGGGAAATAGACATGAATATAAAGGGTTACTGAATTAAGAACAGGTTTTTACTATAATGTATTTCTTAATCAACAAGAACTAAGGCACAACTGTTGTAAATGGTTAATAGTTCTTATTGACATTAAAATGTGTTCTCATAATCAAACAAATTGAGAATCATTGCTCCAGAACATAGGGAAGAGTATCTGAATCAGTTTAGGATTGAACCAAGACAAGGCCACAGTGTTTTTCAACAATTAGAATAAATGTTCATGTTTGATTTTTGGATATTTGTGACTTGAGGGAAAAAAAAGTGGCAATGTTTTCCCCTGAATTTTCATACCATAATCTAACACAGAAGACTTCTGACACCAGTTATGTGGGGATTTCTCCCCACCAGAAATTAAGCAATCAGGTCTGCAGTGGACACCAAGGGGGTGGCCTCGAATCCAACTCAATTCTCACACTGTCTACCTGGAGTGTCACATCCAGGTTGAGGCCTAGGTCCCCAGGTCTTCATCCACTGCATTTCAGATGCCAGTTTCAAGCTCTAGGTTGTTTCACTTGTGCTTCTGATGCACCAGCTATACATCAGTGTTCTCCCCAAATCCCTTATTGGGTTTAATTAGTTTGCTTAAGCAGCTGACAGAACTCTGGGAAATGTTTAGTTAATTTTACTGATGTATTATAAAAAATGTTATACTAGGGACACAGATGAAGAGGGTGAGATTCAAGGGAGAGGCACAGAGCTTCCATGACCTGTCTGGGTGCCCTACCTACCCTCCAGTAACTTCTGAGTGTTCCAACTCTGTGGAAAGTCTTTGAACCCTGTCCTTTAGGAATTTTCTAGAAAGTTCATTGCAAAGACATGATAGCTAATAGGCAAGGCTTGGAAACCCAGCCAAGTCTGTCTATTCAGATTCTTCTTGGCTTCTCTGAATAGCATTCCTCCTTCCAGGGTATGGGGCAGGACAGTTCTAGAATGAGAAGATCATATGGCGTGCTATTGGACAAGGATAGATCAGTGAATATATTTAAAGCCAGCTCAAACACAAAAAGTCAGAAGATTAGAGTTTCTATGCCATGACAGAGAGGAAAAGTTCTAGTTTCTATGGCCTGCCTTATGATAGAATCATGAGTCAGGAACTGTGAATGAAAACCAAAATATGTATGTCATAATATCACAGACTACTCCCTGGTTTTTGAACATGGGTCTCTTATAGCAAACAGATATACAACTCAGAAGGTACTTCCATATTACTAGAATTCCACTTAGACATTAAGAGTTAGTTCAACCTCTCATATTAAATGAATATGTCTTTCAGAATGAGGCAAATCATATCTGCAGACTTTTGTTTGATCTCCTCAGGTTCCAAAAGCAAGAGTGATCTTGGCAAACATGTCACGGCTCTTTTAGGCATCTGGTATAATTGAGCTAAGAGACCATGTTGTCTCTTGATCTGAGCCTCTTGTGTAATATCAATGTAATATTGAATTCCATTCCAAGTTATGGATAACATTGCTAAGAAAGGAAGTAGCAGAACACTTAAGTGCATTTATGAGGAATTTGTACATGGACCAGGATGCAGTTGTTCAAACAGAACACAACTTGGTTTAAAGTCAGGAGAGGTCTATGTCAAGGCTGTATCCTTTCACTGTACCTCTTCAATCTCTATGCTGAGCAAATAATCTGAAAAGCTGGACTTTATGAAGAAGAACATGGCATCAGAATTGGAGGGAGACTTCATTAACAACCTGCATTATGCAGATGACACAACTCTGCTGGCTGAAAATGAAGAGGATTTGAAATATGTACTGATGAAAATCAAAGAACACAGCCTTCAGTATGGATTGCGCCTCAACATCAACAAAACAAAAATCCATACAACTGGGTCAGTGTGCAGCTCTGTGATAAATGGAGAAAATTTTGAGGTTGTCGAAGATTTTGTCTTACTTCGTTCTATGATCAACACCTACAGAAGCAGCAGTCAATAATTCAAAAAAACATTGCATTGGGAAAAGCTATTTCAAAAGGCTTCTTTAAAGTGTTGAAAAGTAAAGATGTCACATTGGACACAAAGGTGTACCTGACTCATGCAGGTATGAGGCTGTGTGTGTGATCCCCAGCACTGAAAATAAAATTCCTGAACTAGAGGAATTCATCATTTAATGAAGCTGGGTGGGTGAGAGTGAGCTCATTCCTCTTCACTTCCCAAACAGAAATGCCCACTTTTGTGTTTTTCCTGAGCTCTGCCAGTTGGTGGGAGCACTGATGGGACCTCAGGTTTGCCAAACTGGGACTGTGGAGGGATGACTCAGTGAGGCAGATATGATTTAGAATTCTGTCCCTCGCTAGTACAGGCAGGTGTATGGTGGCAGTGTCCAGAGCAAGCTGTGGTAACCACAGCTAATGGGGCAGATCAAGTAATAGTCAGCTGTCGAGAACAAAATAGAATCACTAAGGAAAACAGCTTTTCTGTGTGTGTAGAGAGTCCAGGCTAGCTCCCTCCATTCCATCACTCATCCTTCTCAATATGGAATTGTAGCAGGATTATTTTTAAGTACATTAAGAGAAGCCACACATCTATGATTCTTTAAATCAGTTATATAATTATGATACCTGGGCACATCTTTTATTGGAAAGGAATACCCTTTAATCAAAGGATACTTATATTGGAATTTCAAATGACCCGCATTGGTTTAATGGCTGAACATTTCTTTTCTTTTAGAGAGCCATGTTTATAATTTTGTTTCTGACACTCAGAATTTAATAGAAAATGTTGTCTGTGAATAATACAACATTTCTGATTCCTACCAGCAAGGTTGATCTGCCTGTTATTTGTTTTCCAGAAAAAATAGACTGACATATGGTTTTGCGTTATGTTTTAAGTCCTTAAGCATATTGTCTGTTCTTCCTGTGTGCTGATTCCCTGCTTTGCTGCACACAACAGCTGTGTGACCGTCTGTGTCATCTCTGTAGTGCTTGACTTCCTCTGTGGAATGCTGCATGTGTGGCCCTTTGGGGGTTCCTCTTTCCAAGCGTGATTTTGATTCAATTCCCAGCACCATAAAACCAAACCAACCAACCAAACAATCCCAAGTGTGATTTTGACATGTGTAGGTTGCCCACCCTTGAGGTAAAATCTCTTATGGCCTGTTTTTTTAACATGTCATGATTAATGTCAGGGACTTGCCTGGCAGTGGGACCATCTCCCTGGGGACAGATGCCAACTGTCCACCATAACTTGTGCTCAGCCTTCAGGAGAAAAGAGTGACTATTTGTGCCCAGCTGCCCAGCTAGGGGTATTGGTGAAAGGGCTCCATTTTCTGTATAGGTGAGCCACAGGTCACTGTCTCACCAGCAGAATGGGAGCAAAGTGATGTGTGACAGATCTGAAGTAAGGCTTCTAAACTCCATGATCTTATTTCCTTTGTCCTCAGGATGGATGTAATTGGCTATGAGGCCTTAGTGGATGGTGGGAAATAGGATTGAGGGAAACTGGGTCTAAATTGTATGATGGAGAGCTTTTCACTAACTAGGAATGCCATATGTTCCTGAATAGAAAATAATTTTCAGTGCTGGGGCCTCGTGCCCACTGAACTTCACCCCTAATCCCTGAACAGAAAATCTCTGATGGTCATATATATTATAGTCTTTCCCAGTAATAACTATGCAATAGAAGATGGACAGAGAGACAAACTGTTGTGTTGACACTAATCTGTTTGTCTTAGAAGCTGACATTATACTTGTACACTCTCATCAACTTCCTTAGATTATTTCTTCTCCGTGATGAGCTGACATTCTTTTCATTTTTCAGTTGCTTGTTATCTGGGACTTTCTTCTTCCATTTATTAGTAGTATGCTTATGATGAAAGTAGAACAAGTAATGATACTTACTTCCCTCTGTTGTGGCATTTTGCTCACAGACAGACCTCAGTGTTTGAAGAGAGCTTAATGCCTCATAGGAAAAACAATTTGCCAGTTTTATAAAAAACACAGCATTTTGAGTGAGATTTTAATCCTCTTGGGTCGATAGGAAGATTGTGGTACCTAAGTATCCAAGATCAATGTCTAATTTTGCTTCATAAAATGTATAGAAAATCTCTGTTAATCTTATTAGAAAACATTTCCAAAGATTAAGAGCTTGATGTAGGCAGTAGAGGCAGACAATGGACATGAAAAGAGGGAAATAATTGTAATAAATCATCTTGGGTTAAAACAAAGAGAGAAAATACCTGATTCCTATTCAAAAAGTCTCAAATGTGATGGCTCAAAATATTATCCACTTTTGAGCATGATATGTAAATGATTGCTTGGCAGAGATGAGGAATTAGGGATTTAGTGTTTTTGCTTTGTAGTATACTATGCATTAACTAATATAAAAATTTCCTCTTTTGAAATGTGGAAATAACAACTGTGTACCTTTGAAGTTAATGAAATGTTTTGAGTCCTTTGGGGGAAAAGTTCTTAGTCAACACAAATAACTACTTATGTTAACAATTTATTTCTGTTGACTTAGTGCATTTCCTTTTTTGTTATTGTTAATTATATAATTATGCCAGGGCATTTTATAAGGGCTATGTAGCAGCTTGAACAAAAATAAAGCATTTCAGTATCAGTACTGTGTAACTTGAGACAGATGATTTAATTGTCCCTACCATATTCTCTGGGACTGGGGTTTAGCTCAGCTAGTAGAGTGCTGCTCTGCACTTTCTGTGGACCTGGGTTTGACCTCCAGCACCACAACAGTGGGAGAAGGATGTGACAGTCCACTCCTGAAACAATCAAACTTTGAAAACCCTATGAGGGTTGCTGTGAGTTGGACTCAACTTGAGGGCACCTAACAACAACATTATTTGTTTGAACACATTGGTATGTATTCTTTTTTTTTTTTTTCCAGTATGGGGGGTTGAACCCAGAGCCTCTTTCCTGCATGGTTTGCAAGTGCTGGACCACTGAGCTGCGTCCCCAGCCCCCCCCCTTTTTACTTTTTACTTTTTGAGACAGGGTCTCCCTAAATTACGCAGACTGCCTCTGGCCTCGAACTTGTGATCCTCTTGCCTCCGCCTCCTGAGCCGCTGGTATTACAGGCATGCACCACCACGCCCAGCCATTGGTATATACTCTGTGCCACAGTATAGAGTGTGTCTCAGACTTTTTAGTCTTAGACCCTTTTATACTCTGAAAGTGTTCAGGGTTCTAAACAACTTCAGTTTATGTAGCTTATATCATAAACATTTGCCATATTAGAAAGCAAAATGAGGACATTAAAAGACTAATTTATTAATTTTAAATGACTATATAAAGCTAATTCCATTTTAACATAAGTCATATTTTTTTTCAATTGAAGAATTACAGTGTTTCCCAAAACAATGTAAGTTTGACGAGAAGAGTGGCAGTGTCTTAGGTTTTAGAAAAGCTCTTATGTGGGGCTTAATAGAAGTTACCTGGATTCTCTTGTTTGGCCTTGTCATCAGCTATTGAGGCATCAAATAAGATGAAGCCTCTTTCAAACTCAAACTTGTGAGAGAACAAGAGTGAGAAAAGGCAAATAATGTCTTAATATTATTATGAAATAGGTTTGGCCCCCTAAAATGGTCTTGGGCATAATGCTTTGAGAATTGCTCCTCTATACCAAATCCTTAAAGATTGTCTTTAGAGTATTTCTGGTTTTGTTACCTTTAACTGCTTTGTAATTGTTGTAATTTGGATCTTGAATGGTTCCCAAAGGGCCATGTGTTAAAGGCTTAGTGGCCTACTTGGTGCTATTGGAAAGTGGAGGAAACCTTAAGAGGAGGGACCTGGTAGGAGGTTTTAGGTCAGTAGGGCATGCCCTTGAAGGGGATTGGAGGAACTTGGTCTCTTTGTGTTTTTTTTTTTTTCCCCCGTCCTGACCAGGAGGTGAATGGGCTTCTTCTTCCTCTTCCACACACTGCTACCGTGATATGATGCCTTGCCACAGGCTGAAAAACAAAGCGTCCAAGCAATCATGGTCTAAAACCTCTAAAACAATGAGCTAAAATAGCCTTTCCTGCTTATTATTATCCCAGGTATTTTGTTACAATAACAGAAAGCTAGCCAATAATACCAGGAAATCCCCTTCCCATCTAGTGAATATAATTGTAGTAAGAAATTGAAAGTAAAATTAAAAAGATTGGATAAGATTGAAATAAAGATTGCATAAGTTGCTATTCCTTAAATATTCTTTTTTCCTATCCATAGAAAGCAGCATCACCACATTGACCAAAATAGAAGCATTTAAATATCAGTATCAGTATCTATCTTTTTCTAAATGAAAGGGAATTCTAAGCATTCATAGTTAGGATTACAATAGTTTGCATTTGTGGTGCAGTGGTGAGCATTTCCCAAATATTAATAAACATGTCTTTCAGATACAGTGCTTTTTATGTATCAAACCAGTGTTGTACACCTCTTAAATTACTTCTTGCTGTGCACATGAAGGGTAGCGGTTGGGATGTGACTTACCCAGGCTGGGCCCATTGGGCTGACCCCAAGCTGTGAGTTGGATTTAGGAATGTTCCACCCGTCTCTCTACTGAGACTTGTGTGGGAATGTCCTCTGTAATGACAGAAGTAGAAAGACTAAGGGGAAACTTGCTGTGTCTCTTAAAGCCTATGCTTGGAGGGGACACTGTCATTTCAGCTCACATACCATTGACAAAGCAAGTCACCCAACCAAGTTCAATATCAGTGTTACAGAAAATTCTCTACTTTTCAAGGGAAAGTGTCATGAAGAGTAGTGAGAAGGAGTTTATGGTAAAATAATCTATACCATCACAGTGTGCAACTCAAAAATGTTAGTGAATAACCATTCCTATTTAGCTGACTCTCACTCAGAGAAATAACTAAGAGGCTATATTTTAATTTTAGACTATAGTCTTCCTGTTAGTTGCGCCTTGTATCACTGGCACCTCACCGGTTTCCCCTGTTCCCATCACTGCTATTTCCCTCATTGATTTGAACTGTCCTGACAGCCTCTAGGTTGTCACAGTTTACTTTTGCTGTGCAACCATGTCAGCCCATAACAGAGTGCTTAGACAGCAGCAATCATGGATCTGCAGTTAGGGTGGGGCTTTCTCCTGTTCCTTGGGGGTATCTGATGGGGAATTTTGACTATGTCCCAGAAGGTACATGTTGTAGATGATCCCTTCACATGCCTGGCACATTAGTGCTGGCAGTTAGCCTGGAGATAAGAACTAGGGACCACATGGGCTCTCTGTGGACTGCTTGACTTCCTCATTAAATGGTGGCTGTGTTGCAAGAGTGTGTCCCAGGAGATAGGATGTAAAAAAATTGCTCTTGTCTTAAGGTCAGGGCCTGGGAACTGGCCAAGTATTATTTCTGCTGGATTATGTTAGTTGAGCAAATTACAAAGTCCAGGATGGAGGGGAGAAGACATATATAGGTCCCCTCCTCTCAACTGGAGTAGTGTCAAAAACTTGGGGGGCATGTTTTAAAATTATCATACTCTCTTGCCTCAATTCTTTATACTCCCAAATCACCCCATATTTGCATTATGCTTTTCCTAAAGCATAACTTTGTTCATTCCAACAAAAACCAAGTCAGTCTTGCATTCAGAATGATCCATTTATTGTTTTATCCTAACTCTTCTTTAGCATACCCTATGGTTTGGCCCTACTTTATCTGGACTCTTTTGCTTGTAGTTTTTTCCTCTTCCTAGAATATTATCACTTTGATATCTTTACATCTTAACATTTAGCATCCAAAATAAATTATACCTCTCATGTGAAGACTTCCTTAAGCTCTCCATTCTTCTATAATTTGTCCTTTTTTGTCTCCTATAATACATTTTAACTGTATTCTTTTTAAAGCCTTCACAATTTCTCTTATAAAGCAATATATCTAGGTGTGCATGTTTTATATACTCTACTAGATTATTGGAGTGGATCCATATTTTTAGCATAGTATTAATTTATAATTGTACTGAATCTTGAGATACATATAACAAGTGCTTGATTTTTTAAAAAAATGGATGAGAATATGAATGAATGAAGAGAGTATGTTTAGACTCACCTAAAAGTTATTAAAAGTATTATGATTGCTAATTAAGTTTGTGGTTGGTTACAAAGTAAATAAGAAAAAAATTGATTGATGGTTTAATCACCAATATAAAGCTAAACAATGTTACTGAAAAGATTTCTCTTGCAATAATGTTACTATAGAATAAAATACAATGGTACAAAAGTTAACAGTAATTTACCTCGAAGTGTATAAGAACTAAGTAAGGGAAGACATACAACTTAATTTTAGGATATAAAATAAAATTCAAAACAATAGAAAGAGCTGCTTTGTTCTTAGAAAACCAGATTCAATATAGTAATAAAACTATGAGGTTTTTTTCCAAGTATATGATATACTCAATACCACTGCTATCAAAACTGGAAAATTGTACAAAGTGATTCTCAGCTTCATCTGGAGGAGTGTACCTATCAACTCTCCCAGAATTATAAGAAATATATCAGTGCCACCTGCCACTTCAAGTATTATAGGCCATTACAAACCATTGGCAATTGAACAGTGGTATTGATACAAGGTTAAATTGATGAGTAAAGTAGAAAGAATCTCTTTTTAGACATATGTATATGCTAATTTGGTACATGATAGAGTTGGTATTTCAGACTAATGGGAAGAAGATTGAATAAAAGGTGTCAGGATTAGTCATCTGGAAAAATATAGCAGGATTCATACCATACCAGTCATGTAAAATTCATTTTAGGAGAAACATTGTAAACATAATAATGTATACCATAAATATGAGTAAAATGTAGAGTTTTAAAAAAATCTTGCACTGGTAGGAGGGGATCTTTAAGCAGAAACCACGAAGGAAAAATTTTAAAAATGGTTAAAATTTTTGGTATAGGAGAAAACCACTTAACTTGTTTGAGAGCTGTAGAACATAGTGAGAAAATATTTGCAAACTATATGGTCAACAAAGGGATGATATCATTAAGATTCAATGAGCTTTTAAGATAAGCTATATGATCTTATCCATAACATGAACATCTTAATAGAGTCATGGGGAAATGTAAACAGATATTCATAAAATAATGAAAAATGGAGTGGGCAACAGGAGAATATGGGCAAATGTACTAGCAATTAAAAATGCAAATTAAGCCATATTGGTAATTTCTTCCTTAGTAACTGAAATGAAACATAACAAAAACAAAAAAGATTCTGTAACTGGTAATGGCATAAGTAAATAATGCAGATTTTTCTCAAACTGGTAAAGAGTTATTTTTGCCAATGTGTCTTTAGCTGATATTTTTGTTATATAGTAAAAGTCAGCCAGAAAAAGAAAATGAAAAACATACAAAATAAAATCTCAAGTTCATAGGTATATATACGAATGTGTATGTGTATATATGTGTATTTACATACACACACGCAGAACGTTCATTAAACATGAAATTACTCTGCCGAATTGCCACACGTGCTTCTAGGAGTTTACTATGTCATTGTGGACCAGTAGTGAACAGTTTGTGATCTGGACCACTCTTTGAATAGCGTTGCTTCAATGTGCTCACAGGAGCACATATTGGCTCAGAATTTCTGAAGGGAAGAATGTCAGTATGCATAAACATTTAAATATATGAATTCTTTCTCTGGGAACTTAGTGTAAGACTATAATCAGATAGTTGTGTAAGATGATTTATATCCAGTGCTTTTGGTGATAGTGAAAACAATGTGACAAATGCCCTACAGTAAGCTGATTGAGTAGTTATGTATGATAGAATCAGAGTATGGAACACTATGTAGTCATTACAAATGGTAAAGCAAATATATGCTACATTTTTTATTGTAGACAATCTTAAATATATACAAAAGTAGAAAGAATAATATAAATAATTCTCAATATAAATACACCCAGATTCAACTATTACCTACTCATGCTTGATATTGTTCCTGCACCTTTGCATTAGATGTGCATTTATTTGTGTGGAAAGATGATCATGACATTTTTAAATAAAAAAAGAATAGGTTACAGAGGAATACTTATTTACTTGCACAAAAATTATGGATTCAATTCCTGCCTCATTGTTCTAGAAGCTGGGGCTTTAAAAGTGAAGTTAAACAGTTAAAAATCAGCTTGATGTTACATTCTAGTGAGGTAGTCAGAACACTAAAGTAATCACAATTGTACTATATAGTTATTTAGCATCATTTCAGAGAAAAGAGAGACTAGGGAGCATGGGGAAGGCTATGGTTTCAGAAAAGATGGACAGGAGAGACCTCCATGAGAAGGTAGCCTTTGAGTCAAGGCCAGGAGTTGCTAAGGAATGGAACTCTGTGTTGACTGTCAGGGAGACCTCCTTGGGCTATTTTAGGGTAGAGGAAGGTGTCAGTTTCAAACATTCCAAGGCAGAAGTGAGCCTGATATCTCTGAGGGAGAGCAAGAAGGTCTCTGTGACTAGACTGAGCAAAGGGGAGAGCATCCAGGGATTGGAACAGATGATGGAGGATCTTACAGGTTATTGTGAAGACTTTGGCTCTTAATTTGTGTGAAATGGGGAGCCATTGGAGGGCTTTGAGCACCAGAATGGTATGGTGTTGCTTATATTTGAGAAGACTCAGCTTAGCTGCAAAGTTCATAATAGAACATAAGGGGCCTAATTCAGACAAAGGAAAATCAGGCAGGTTATTGTGACAAGCGGGGATGACATGGGTGATAGGAATTTGAACCAGAGTGGGAGAGATGGAGATAGTTTGATGGAGTCAGAGACTTGATCTCTTTCGAAATCCATGTAGGGTAAGAGAAAGGGAGAAATGAGGAGAAGGATTTCCAGGGTTTATGGCTTCCACAACCTAAGAATGGAGTTGTTGTTAGGTACCCATGAGTCAGGTCTGACTCATAGCGACCCTCATAGGGTTTTCAATGCTTGGTTGTTTTGGGCTTATTTTCAGGAATGGATTGCCACACACTTCCCCCATTTTTGCGGTGCTGGTGATTGTACCTGGGTTCTCAGAGAGTGCAGAGCAGCACTCTACCAACTGAGCTAAACCCTAGCACCCAAACAAAACACTCTGTGACACTGTGCCATGCCCAGCACTATGTCAGTGCTTCTCTGCTATTCCTAGGGTTTTCCATGGCTGATTATTTCGTGATTGTTTTAGCATTGGACTGCTAAGTCCTTCTCCCATTTTTTATGGGGCTGGGGATTGAATTGAGGGCCTCAGAATATGCAGAGCAGCACTCTACCCACTGAGCTAAACCTCAGCCTTCAGAATAGAGTTGCTAGTTACCAAAATGGGAAAGACTATATTACAAGAAGTTTGGATGAGAAAATTTAGGAGTTGGTTTTGGATTGTGAGGTTTGAGATTCCCATTAGATGTCTGAGTAAAGGTAGTTATAACTGGTAGTTGGTAGGATGTGAAAGTCTAGAATTCAGAGAGAGGTCTGAGCTGAAGACACGTAAATGTGGGAGTTGTGAATCTGGGGGAGTTCAAGAAAGGAGTGACTGTAGACAGGAAGTGAAGAGATCTGAGGATGGATTCACTCTGAGGGCACTTAGTCTTAGAGGGCAGAGAAATTAAGAAGAATCAATATTACAGATTAGGTATAAGAGAAAACAAAAGGAAGTAGGAAGAAAACCAAGGGTTTGTAGTGTCTTGGAAGGTAAGTGACAAGTGTTTCAAGGAGGGAGAACTAAGTAAGAGGGCTGTCAAAGATGAGAACTGAGACTTGACTGAGAGGCATGCTGGTACAAAAGTGGGGCCAATGCAATGCATGAGCTTGCATTTCTTATTGGTGTATGATTTGGGAAGCATGGAGAGGATGATGATGAAGGTGGTGATGATGGCGACAATGACTGGATCACAAATTACTATTATTTTAAGAATTCAAAAGGAACAGAATCTTTTTATATTGTTGTCAGGAATGACAAACATATACCCTACCATTAAAATTGAATACAGCAGCCAGGAAAGAAAGGAAGAAAAATAAAATTAATGAAAGGCAATCTTTTCCTAGCCAATGAGATAGCTTAATTAATTATAAAGCTCGTTGATGCACATGGAGCTGCCCAAATTTGGGACATTTGTAGGGTAAAGTCCACTGAGAAAGTAAAGTCCATTGCAGGAGAGAGGCAGAGGGAGAGAGAGAAAGAGAGAAAGAAAAAAGAGGAAGAAGTTAGAAAGGGGGGAAAAGAGAAGAAAAGGCACTTACTGTAGTCCTTTAGGAAAGACCAGGTGTCTGGTATACTTTATTGGGTCCCACAAATGTTACAAGGTAAGATCTTTTTTAAAAAAGCTGCATTTAACATTAGTCATACCGTGGACAGACCTTAAAATGTATATATTCTTTGTGAACAAATAATTTCCTTGATACTTAAACCAATACACCACAATCCTCTTTAGAGAAGAGTGCATATTCATGTCTCTGGGTCTAAAGCCATGAATTTTTGACAAAATGGTGGTGTTATAAGAGGAAAGTTGTGTCTGTGTTTCTTCTCTTGCCAGTAGATTTGATTAAAAAACTGTCATAATCCTGGTACTTTCTCTAGAAAATATTAATAAGATATTAAAACAAAACTTTAAAAATCACTTTTAACAGTTTTCCTGCTTTGGAAAGGAAAAAAATTCTCACATCTTTCCTGGCAGATAATTCATTGTGCAGTCTTAATGCACAAATTTGGGAATAAAATGATTGCCTTTTTTGTTGCTGTTGGCAGTGAGGCAAAATGATTGCTTTTTAACTTAATAAACCTTACCTCTCCCCTCTACATACACACAGTACACATGTTCTAGTGCTTACAAAATTAGGAAAGCTGGCACTCAGAATAACAAGAGGATTTTTTTCTGGCATCAGTCAGCAGGCCAAACAATTTGAAGCACCCGTCTAACACAGTTAAAGGAAAGATTCATGTGCCAGCCACAGATGGAGTGAGTTCATTGTCACATAAATATTGTATCTTTGTTCTTGCCAAGGCTGAAACACAGTCACTGTCTTAATTAACTCAGGGAGTTTTTCAGTTATGGATCCAAAATCTTGACTTTTGGACCTTAGGGACAAGGAGAGCCAGATGACAATTCTCAGAAGGCAAGATTTTGGGCCCATAACTGACCTTGAAAAGGCCACTTAACCAATTTAGGCTTCAGTATTGGGAATGAAGGGTTTGGAGAGCATTGTTACCTCTTTTCTTTTCTTTTTTTTTTTTTTTTTTCTTTCTGGTTTTATGTCCTGGAATCCAGGATTAAAGTCTATAGATAAGTTTCATCAGAGAAGGTTACCACATTTCTATGATTAATAAGCAGACATTTTACTGAACAGCACTCTACTTTTTGCAACGTGCAATTTGCAGAACATTTGGAAACTCAGAAAGCATTGTTCAAGGCTAACATATATCCTTTCAGCCCTATTGTTTGGAATTGTAGTATTTTTAAAAAAAGCATATGTGATAAAATTTATAGGTGGAACATCCACAAAAATATATTTGGATTGAAAGAACATTTATGCTGATTAACATTTATTTCCACGAAACTTGAATCTTTAAAATTAGGGTTTAAAGACCTTTCAAGATATATGTACATTGTTGTCTCAGATATATGGGAATGTCTTGAGAGCTGTGATTTCTCCTCTATTCACACTGTCTCTTGTGGGGGAAAATAAAGAGACTTAACAGTGTTTAGATTATCTCTACACATTTTAAATTTCTCCTGAAGGTTGCTGTGTAATGGTTGGCATCTGGGAGAATAAACAGGAAATTAGTGAGGCTGAGGCTCTCCTTCATCTTTTGCCAGGGCTGGACTCCTTGCTTCATTTATTTTCATAGGATACCAGAAATCTGAGTCTGGTATTTAAACTGACTACACTTTTTTTTTTTTAATAGCCAGTCTTTTATAGTTGGTCTATGTGGGATAATCTATAGATTGACAGATCTTTCTATTTCTCTCTGACTAAGCATGTTGTCATTTGAAGTACCAAGTGTACTTTCTTCATCAATGAATGATTTATAATAAAGTTGAGGAGTGTAGCACTTTCATCATCGTAAAACATTACATTTTTCCCAAAATAATGAAAGTAATACATGTTTGTTGCAGAAAATTTGGAAGGATTAATATCATCTGAAATCCTGCAACCCATAGATCACTTTTGACATTTTACAGTTATTTTCTCTAGTCTTTCATTTCAGTCTCTTTATTCACTAAGTAATCTTTCAATTTATGTTTAATAAACTGTTCCCAAGGATATTTCTAAGAGTGTTATAAGTGGTTTGTTGTTGTTGTTGTTGTTAGGTACCATCGAGTTGAGTGTGACTCATAGCAACCTTCATAGGGTTTTCAATGGCCGTTTCGGGATTGCCTTGGGAGTGGCTTGCCATGTCCTTCTCCCATTTTGTGGTGCTGGGAATCAAACTTGGGACCTCAGAGACTGCAGAGCAGTGCTCCACCAACTGAGCTAAATCCCAGTCCCCCATAAGTGGTTTAAGAGAGAGAGAAAAAAAGAATGCTTTCTCTGTTTGGAAAACCCCAGGCTGAACAATTTTAGGTAGACTTAGCTTTGATGCAAACCTCTCTTCAGGGTTGAACTTCCACAATTGCTCTATGACTCTCCTCTACCTCTGGAGGTATATTGGACATAGTCCTGGAAGTATTGCATGCATAGTGGCTTTAGCAATGCATCTGCTAACATGGTGAAGAGGTGTTCTGCAGAGGACAATGTGGGTTTCATTCCTTTATTATTTTATAAAATTGAGATCTCCTACTTTTTAAATTTTCCTTTTTCTGCCTAATACATTGTGAATGTCTTCTAGGTGAAAGTATATTTTTCAAAGAATTGCTTTCCCTTATTGTTATTTTTGAAAATATTACATTTACTATAACAGTTCTACTTGTAAAGCTAGGACCTAACCCAAGTAATGGGTCTGTAGCCCTAGGACCCTATCATCTATCCCTGCTTTATCTTGGAAGCTTAGCAGGGTAGTCCTGGTTAGTCCTTGGATGGGAGACTGCCTGGGAATACCAACTGCTGCAGGCTAAGAAGAAAAACTTGGCAATCCACTCCCCAAACAATCTGCTATTGAAAACCCTATGAATAGCAGAGAGCATTGACATAGTGCTGCATGGCACAGTGTCAGGGAGTGTTTCATCTATTCTACGTAAGGTCGCTATGAGTCATACCTGACTTGATGGCACCTAACAACAGCTACCCAAAAAACAGATCATTTCAGCCCTTAGGAATCACCTTGAAAGGTTCTAAGGTATAAAATGTTCATATTCATTCAGTTTCCACCTTGTACCCACCATTCCAACATTTCTAATTTTGGACAATCTTAGCTTGTGGATTCAGTTCCCAAAGCCACTGCTAACATGTTTGCTTTGGAAATGCCTCATGAAAATAGGCTTCTTTAATGGAATGGATAATTTTTTCCTAGTGGTGGGCAGCTTATTTAGGAATATTTTATTTATTATATTATAGGAATAGCCTATTGGAAAAGAGTGATCTGCCACAACTAACACATAGAACTTAAGGATTTTCTTAATTAATTAAAATATTTTTCCACTATGAAATAACTAAATATGGGCATTTAATATTTCTTAAAATAATAAGAAGTATTACTGTCATCTTTCTCTTAAAGTTGATTGTCTTAATTTTTTATTTTTCTAATTTTCATTTTTTGAGAGGGTTCTAACTAGGTAGTCCAGTCTAGCCTAGAGCTTGCTAAGTAGCCCAGGCTTGAGTCAAACTTTCAGTCCTCCTGTCTCAGCCTCCTGAGGGCCAGAATCTGAGTAGGAAGCCTTTTAAAGTGAATTTGTTTTGATGGATAAAACTTTAGAAAAGGTTTAGAGACCTGTTGAAATAAACACTTTACTTATTATTGGTTGTTTCAGCCTGATTGTTAACTGTCATTTCCCCTGGGACAGGCAATGCACCTTTCAAATATTTGTAAACTCCTTTCTTTTATAAACAGCACATCTGGGCCAGGCCTAGAGCACATTCATAGGCTGTTCCCCAATATAATTTCTGTGCAAGTACAATGGTTTAAAGATGAGCTGAAAAGCATAATGTGTACTTTTGGCCTGGGGATTCCTTATAGAGAGTATGCAAACTTTCCTAAGGAAAACTGAATTCACATGCAAAAGAAAAAGCTCTCACTGTAATTATAACAATTTTCTCCTTTTTCTTTTCTTTTCTTTTTTTCTCTTTGAGCTTCTCAACTGCTAACTTTAAGGCTTTTCCTTTTCCACAAAGACCGGCCTTGCTGAAAGAATTGACTGCTGAAAAACCTCATGCCAATTCCCTAAAGCCATGAAAATGAAACATTATAAGATTTGAATTGCATCAGTGTGCAGGGGCAGGGAATAGTGGTCTGGTATGCCTTGATATCAACTTACATAAACATGAAAGGTGCCATCTGACCACTTATCCTTAGAAGAAACATTAATGGGCTCATTAAAGGAAAAGTAAAGGTTGATAAGCAACTTTTCCTTTTTGTAAGGGCTGTGCTCATGTGGTTTAAGTTGTAATAAAAATTAAAGTGCATGCAATGTTTCCGAATGGGAATTCTCTGCTGCTTCAGCTCATGGGCACCTCAGAAGGCTTCCACAGATAGCAACACAAACATTGGCAGCCCCTCAAGAGAACATTCTTTGAGGACCTCCCGGGCAGTGGGGAGAGGAAACTTCACATTCTGATTGTGAAAAGCGCAGATAGGCTGTGTAGTCTGCATTCAAAAGTTGCTTGTTGTCTTCCACATCAAATGTGAACATTTTATTATTATTTGTCCAACTAGGTGGGGACATCCAAATAAACAGCTCTCTGTGTTGGTCAGAAAATACAAGGCATTGGCACCTTAGGGGAAAATCACATATTACAAGAGACATTTTAATTACCTTTGTGGATTATTGGTTTCTTAATAATCAAAATTGTAAAATTGTTAAAATGCTTAATTGTATTTGTTCCTTAAGTAACCCAAATTGCTAAAATTCTAAATAATTTAATATTCTAAATTGCTTAAAGAATACCAAATGTAATTAAACTCCCATCTGAGTCTGAGTTTTCAGTGTCCCCAGGTCATTATCAATATTGCATTTATGTGAAATTCTAGTCATTTGGTGTCCTTGTTAATAGAATGCCAAACATATTGAGTTGGGCATGTTTGCCTTGCATTGTGTTGCCTACAGCAGGATTGGAAGGGAAGTGCCTGAGTCAAGCTCACAGTGTGATTTTTTTTCCCAATATGTAATGTCTCACTCAGAAGGACTTACTCCTATCAAGGCACAAATTTATAAGGAGATAATTTGAGACTGACGAGGACCATGCAAAATAAGGTATTCAGGTCGATGATGCAGGGAAGAGAGAGGATGATTCTTTGAACTGGGCATTGGCCCAATCTCAGTAGCATTGGAAAGAGAAATCGGGAAAGGAAAGAAACAGCCCAGGTACAGACATAGAGGTGGTGAATACTGAGTATGTCAGCGAGGGCAATGAGAATCTGAGCCCACTGCCTTAAGAGGAAGTGTTAAATACCAACATTGAATCATATTGTAAACTCCAGCCTTCTCCTCCTCCTCCTATTTAATATTCAGCAGGAAAATGAGTGATGATGCTAATGTTGGATTAACCAGAGAGGAAGAATACCAAATTCTGTGTGCACATCCAGGGCCGAAGCCTCTTAGAGCAGTTGCCAGGTTTTACTCTCTTCTTCCAGGCAGCTTTCTGGAAGCATCTGTGGCACCTGGGACAAATTAATATAATATAGCTTGCTAAGATGCCCTCGTACTGACATTTCTTCTTGTCCAGGCATGCTGCTGTGAACGGACACGCTTCCTTCTAATGGCCTTGATCAACCTTACTTTGTAGGCCCTGCCTTGTGTTGTTGCTTGGAGAAGGTGAGCTGTAACAACAGCCTTTGGTGGCTAATGTTTGGTCATGAGTGCACCCGGATGACTGTGACCTTCACAGGATAACTGGCCACTATATGCCCTTTCAGATTGTCATATGTATTGAGGTATTAGTTCTACAAATAGTGTCCTTTGTGGATCTTGTTTTGCTTGTATAAAGGTGAAGGAATTTATTTACATACACTTTTTCCCTTTAGCTACTTCAGTATTTTAAGAAGTGAACTTTAAGGGTTAGTTCCTTCACTGGGATCAGTTGCATTTATAGACTACTTTAAGATTTTCACATATATTTTATTCATTTTGTGATTTGCTAAGTAATAAATCAAGGCCAAAATAGCCCTGGTGGTTCTCACAGAACTAGAAATGTGAAAAAATGTTTATTTAGGTAAATGAAGTATTATGTCTCATTTAATAATAGCAATACCTCCACACTATTGTTCTGGATGAATATAGTATATTTTAACAACTTCATATAGGCAAAGTGTGATGGTGTACCCCTATAATCCCAGTGACTCAGGAGATAGAGAAGGGAAGATCCTGAGTTTGAGGCCAGAGGCAGCCTGTGTAACTTAGTGAGATCCTGACTCAAAAAATAGAAAATGGGCTAGGGATACAGTTCAGTGGTAGAGCACTTGTAAAGTGTGTGCAAGACCCTAGGTTCACCTCCCAAGTCCTACAAAATAAATAAATAAATAAATAAAAACTTCAAATAGTGTAATAAAAATGTAACTTTAGTGTGTAATGAATGTGAATCTGTTCATTTAATTTGATTACTGATGGGCTTGCATCCTTTTCATCCCAGTGAATACTTGTGTGTAACTTGATGATTAACATTCATAAAGTTTATCGTAAGCTACATTTTAAATTATGAGTTTTTTTAGATTCTAAATTTGGTCTTTTTTCATATTTGTAATATACTTTACCAAATATTGAATACCTCTCTTAAAGTGCAATAAGAGCTTGGAAAATGGAAAAAGTATTCATAATTAGTACTCTAACATAATAACCAACATTGTTTTGTGCATTTCCAATTGTCCATGTTGACCATACACATTTATAGTTAGATATGTGAGTATGTTGGAAAAGGACCTGGCAACCCACTCACAAAAATCAATCTGCTATTGAAAACCCTATGAATAGTAGAGAAGCACTAACAACAATGTTTCACCTGTTGTACATAGAGTTGCTATGAGTTGGACACCGACTCGATGGCACCTAACAACAACAACAACAACATGTGAATATGTACGCATTCTTCACTTATTAGATCATTATTTCTGATTGTGTTCCAGATGTATACGTGTTTGTGTTTGTGGTTTTAAATCTTTCATGAAAGAAAATTTAAAATTACAAAGATATTAGTTCCAAATTCAGTTCTCACCCTCATTCCCCAGAAGAAACTCTTTTTGTCAAAGTTCTAGTTTTCATATATTTATTTTATTCTTTTAAAATCATACCAGTGATTGAAAGTTTACGTTTATTCTCCTTTATATATAAAATATATATAATACATAAATGTATATTTCTTTTTTATTTTAATATCATATCAGTGACTAAAAAAGATATATTAATTTATATTCTCCTTTTGAGGGGAATTTGGTTGCCAGTTCTTTACAGCAAAACAATGCTAGGAAAATGTCTTTAGAAGATAAAAATTCTCCAAGTGCAAGTCTAAAACGTTTAAAGAAGGTTAAAGGTTTTAACGACCTAAGTCAGAAATACCCAAATTCACATACATTTATTTGAATCCTAAAAGTCTGACATAATAAACATTTATATATTTTTTTAAAAGATGACCAATAAATTAACAACTCGGCATTTTCTAGAGACTTGTATCCCCCACCCCTCCCCTGCACCATGATTAATGTGTAAGCACATGGCTGTGTCTCATCCACTACCACATTCTTTGTTCTTCTAGATCCTTCTTGGCTCTTATCTGGGCAACTTCAAAGTCACTGTGAGGCAGACAAATACAGAAATAAATAACAATTTCTCTTTCCGTCCCTCTCCGCATAGCAACTAACCAAATAATCAATGAGCAAAGGGTATATAATCCGTAACTTACAGTTCATGTGAGGACTCACTCAATTTGAAAAATTGCCAGTTCTGTCAAATATGCCAACACACCGGTAAGATATTTATGACACAGAATCTTTATTTTTCCATCAGTATGTGCTGGAGATATAGATGTTGAAACAAGAGCCAATCTTGTAGGTGATAAATGAATTTCTAAATGCCATCCCTGCTCCCAAGTTGGCAATTGAGATTTTGACAGAAACTGGACAAGAAATGCTTCAGGATCCTTTTGCATTCCTTTTATTTCTAGGAGAGTAGAGAAAATCACTTTGATGCTGAAGTATTCTCCCACTTCCACAGCAAGTCCTTGTTGCTTTTCAGCAGCAATAAGAGCACCGAGAAGTCTAGAAAACTCTTTGAGATCAGTATAGGAGAATTTACATAGAGGAGTTAAGCTATTCAAAGTCCATTGTTTATGCAGGAGGAATGTAATCTTATGAAGATCAACATCTTCCTGAGATTTTGAACACTGGGTATTTTCCTTTGAGGTGGGATTGAGAGAAATGAAGCCTGCTTCAAGACTGATTCCAATATTTTCTGCAGAGCGGTGGTACCTATAAAGTAATCTTTAAGACTTGAGGAAGCCCTTTTCTAGGAGTAGATTCGGGTGAATCATAAGGGTCATGGTTAATCAAATGCTGTGATAGTGATGCTACTCATTCTAGATTCATGAATCGTTCTTCAAGCCTGGCTCCAAAACTACCAGACTAAAATCCCCTAGTGGCCCAACTTGGTGACCCTCACTTTTGCAGATTTGGCTTCTGCCCACATAGGGGTAAAGGCAAAAGACAGTGCTTCCCAACTGCCCCCTCTCCACTTGAGGCCTTCCAGGATTAAGGCCAGATCCAAAATGTAGTGGCTGAGACACTTTTGCTTGTGTTTATATTTTTATATTCTCTCTTCATGTATATGTCCATTACATATGTGTATATATAAGACATCTTTATGTGTACATGTACATATGAATGTATGTGCACACAGAACACTGTATATTCTAAAAATTCATGGATCTGGTGTGTTTTCAGCTGTTCAGTTCTATTCCATTCCTTGAGACTAAGATGGAGCAGACAAGCAGGCAGGGCCTCAGGGTACAGATTTGGTGCAGGCCTCTGCTCTTGAGCTCTGCAAGCCTCACTTGAGCCTCCCATAGTTTCAGCCCTGAATATGGCTTTATAGGAACACTTAGTACTTGGTAGATTGAAGTCTTGGCACCTTTATTACTCAAATTAGTTCTTAAAAAAATTTTGTCAACTTCTCTGAAAAAATTCCCAATGGAAATTTGACTTGAATTATATGGAATTTGTAGGTGATCTGAAGGAAGGTGAACATTTTTTTTTTCCTGCAATATTGAGGACTTGAAACCAGGGCTTTGGGCATGCTTTGCAAGCACTCTACCAATGAGTTGCACCCTCCAACTCATTTTTGACTTTTTATTTTGAGATAGGATTTCACTAAGTTTCATGGAGGCTGGAAACATTGAGTATATCCACCTGTGAATTATGCTCCCTCTACTTGATTTAAGTTATTTTTAATGTCCATCAAGAAAATTGTTTATCTTTTCTTATACTATCTTGCACATTTAACTTATTTCTGCGTGGCTTACAATTTTTGTTGTGAATGTAAGTCTTTAAAAAGATGATATTTTTCCGGGCACGGTGGCACATGCCTGTAATCCCAGAGGCTCAGGTGGCAGAGGCAGGAGGATCGCAAGTTTGAGACTAGAGGCAGTCTGTGCAACTTAGTGAGATCCTGTCTCAAAAAGTAAAAAAAAAAAAAAAAAAAAAAAAGGGGAGAGGGTGCAGCTCAGTGGTCCAGCACTTGCAGAGCATGCAGGCACGAAGCCCTGGGTTCAACCCCCAGTACCACAAAAAAAAAAAAAAAAAAAAAAAATCCGATATTTTCTGGTTGTTTGTAGTTAGTGTACAGGAAGTGCTGACATTTGAGCATTCTATGTTTTCCTGCATCCTGCTAAACTCTCCCATTAGTTCTAACAGTTTGTCTACAGATGTGTTCAGATTTCCTACAGAAAGAATTCTATTATCTGCAGCCACGAGGTTTTCATGCCTGAAATTGAATGACTATGTGATATTTCATCTATCATTTAATTTACTGTTGAACACATGGGAAGGTCCTAGTATCTTTTATTTTAAATAGAATTGCAGTATACACCTTTTAATTCAGGGGGCTGGGATTTAGCTCAATTGGTAGAGTGCCACTCTGCAGTCTCTGAGGTCCTGGGTTTGATTCCCAGCACTGCAAAAATGGGAGAAGTATGTGGCAATCCACTCCTGAGGTAATCCTGAAACTATCAGCCATTGAAAACACTAAGAGGGTTGCTATGAGTCAGATAAAACTCGATGGCATCTAACAACAAGAACACAACCTTTTTATTCATATTATTTTTTCATCTTCACAATGGTTTTTATCAGAATACATTTTTGTAATTTCCATCAAAGGGTGTGAATATGTTTTTATATCTCAGGGTTGTTGTTGTTGTGGTTGTTAGGTGCCGTAGACTTGAGTCCGACTCATACCGACCCTATGTACAGCAGATCGAAACACTTGCCGATTCTGCACCAGGCAAATGATCTTATTTATGTTTAAGCCCATTGTTGCAGAGACTGTGTCAATCCATCTGGTGGAGGGTTTTCCTCTTTTGCGTTGACCTGCCACTCTCTCAAACATGATGTCCTTCTCCAGGGATTGTTCTCTCCTGACTATATGTCTGAAATATGTAAGACGCAGTTTGGCCTTTCTTGCTTCCAAGGAGCACTCTGGTTGCACTTCTTCTAGGACGGATTTGTTGGTTCTTTTGGCAGTCCATGGTATATTCAATAGACGTCTCCAGCACCACAATTCAAAAGCATCAATTATTTTTCTGTCTCTCTTGTTCAATGTCCAGCTTTCACAACCATATGATGCCACTGAAAATACCATGGCATGAGTCAGACGCACCTTCGTCTTCAACGTGACATCTTTGCTTTTCAATACTCTGAAGAGATCTTTTGCCACAGCTTTTCCTAGAGCAATGCGTCTTTGGATTTCTTGACTGCTGCTTCCATGAGTGTTGATTATAGAGCCAAGCAAAGCAAAATCTTGGACAACCTTGATCTTTTCTCCATTTATTGTGAAGTTGCATGCTGACCCACTAGTAAGGTTTTTTGTTTTGTTGATGTTTAGTCATAACCCATATTGAAGGCTATGATCTTTGATCTTCATCAGTAAATGTTTTAAATCCTCTTCACTTTCTGCAAGCAAAGTGGTGTCATCTGCATAACACAGGTTGTTAATGAGTCTTCCTCTCATCTTGATGCCGCATTCTTCCTCATAAAGTCCAGCTTCTCGGATTATTTGTTCAGCGAATAAATTGAAGAGATAGGATGAAAGTATACAGCCCTGACACACCTTTCTCAACTTGAAACCACTCAGTGTTTCCTTGTTCTATTCAAACAACTGCCTCCTGGTTTGGGCACAATTAGGTGTTCTGGTATTCCCATTTTCAAAGGGTTATCCATAATTTGTTATGATCCACACAATCAAATGCCTTTGCATAGTCAATCAAACATAGATAGACATCTTTCTGATACTCTCTGCTTTCAGCTAATATCCACCTGACATGAACAATGATGTCCCTGGTTCCCCGCCCTCTTCTGAATCCCGCTTGATTTTCCGGTAATTCCCTGTCTATATACTGCTGCAGTTGCTTCTGAATGATATTTAGTAGAATTTTGCTGGTGTGCAATATTAATAATATTGTCTGATAGTTTGCACATTCAGTTGGATCCCCTTTTTTGGGAATAGGCACAAATATGGATCTCTTCCAGTCAGTTGGCCAAGTAGCTATTTTCCAAATCTGTTGGCATAAACATGTTAACACCTCCAGTGCTGCATCTGTTTGTTGAAACATCTCTATTGGTATCCCATCAATTCCTGGAGACTTGTGTTTCGCCAGTTCTTTCAAGACAGCTTCCACTTCATCCTTCAACACCATTGGTTCCTCTTCATATGCAACCTCTTGGAATGGTTGGTCATCTACCAATTCTTTCTTGTATAATGACTCTGTGTATTCTTCCCACCTTCTTTTGATGTTTCCTGCATCATTTAATATTTTCCCTGTACAATCTTTCACTACTGCCACTCGAGGCTTGCATTTTTTCTTCACTTCCTTAAGCTTGAGAAATACAGAGCGTATGTGTTCTTCCCTTTTGGTTTTCTGTCTCCAGCTCCTTGCACATGTCATTATAATATTTGTTTTTGTCTTCTCGAGCTGCCTTCTGAAATCTTCTGTTTAATTCCTTAACTTCATCATGTCTTCCTTTTGCTTTAGCTGCTTGACATTCGAGGGCAAGGTCCAGTGTCTCTTTTGACATGTAATTTGGTCTTTTCTTTTTTTCTTGTCTTTTTAAGAACTTTTTGCTTCCTTCTTGAATGATATCTTTTATGTCCTGCCACAACTCTTCTGGTCTCCTGTCATTTGTGTCTAATGCATTAAACCTATTTTTGAGGTGGTCTCTGAACTCAGGTGGGTCATACCCACCTGACTCAAGGTCATACCATGGCTCTCATATACTTGTTCTAATTTTCTTCAGCTTCAGTTTGAACTTGCATTTGAGAAGTTGATGGTCTGATCCACAGTCAGCACGTGGTCTTGTTTTCACATTTTGTACAGAGCTTTTCCATCGTCTCTTTCCACATATGTAGTCAATTTGATTCCTGTATGTTCTATCTGGTGAAGTCCATGTGTATAGTCTCCGTTTATGATGTTGAAAAAATGTATTTGCAATGCAAAGGTCATTGGTCTGACAGAATTCTATCATGTGATCTCCAGCTTCGTTTCTGTCACCAAGACCATATTTTCCAACTACTGAGCCTTCTTTTTTGTTTCCAACCTTTGCGTTCCAGTCACTGGTGATTATCAGTATGTCTTGATTGCATGTTTGATCTATTTCATATTGCAGAAGCTGATAGAAGTCAGGGTATACTGACTTGACGGCACCTAACAACAACATTGGTCCTTCAATAGTAAAATGTCAAGGGTCTTGAAAAAAACAGCTTTGCCTAAAATCTTATAACCGTGCACCAAAATTTTTATTTTTAATTATTTTATTTATATATTTTTTGTGGTATTTAGGGCTTTATGCATGCTTCTTGCAAATGGTCTATCCCTGAGCCACACCCCAGCCCATTTTTACTTTTTATTTTAAGTAAAGGTCTCACTAAGTTACACAGGCTGCCCCTGTCCTTGAACTTGCCATCCTCCTGCCTCTGCCACTTGGGTTGCTGGGATTACAGGCATAGGCCACTGTACCTGGCTTACACCCCGATTATTAGTTGTTGTTGTTGTTGTTAGGTGCTGTTGAGTTGTTATCCAACTCATAGCGACCCTCATAGGGTTTTCAATGGCTGACTGTTTCGGGATTGCCTTGGCAGTGGATTGCCAGGCCCTTCTTCCATTTTTGCGGTGCTGGGAATTGAACTCGGGACCTCAGAGACTGCAGCGCAGCGCTATACCAACTGAGCTAAATCCCAGCCCCAGATTTTTAGTAGCGTATTTAAAAACTAAAAAAAATAAACAGGACAATTTAATAGTAAAAATGTTTTTAAATCAATCTAAAATATTATTTCTATATATAATAATTATAGGAGTATTAATGAAATATTTTGCATTCTTTTATTCCAGGTTAAATCTTCAAAACATGTTGTATGATTTACACATACGACACATGCAGTTTCGATGGGCTACATTTTTTTTTTTTTTGTGGTACTTGGGAATTGGACCCAGGGTCTTGCACATACTTTGCAAGTGCTCTGCCGCTGAGCTGCACCCCTAGCCCTTTTTTCATTTTTTATTTTGAGTCAGGTTCTCACAAAGTTATGCTGGCTGCCTCTTGCCTTGAACTCAGCATTCCTCTGCCTCTGTCTCCTGAGTTGCTGGGATTACAAGCATATGCCAAAGAGCCCTGCTTTGGATGGGCTACATTTCAGATGCTCAGTAGCTGTCTGTGCCTGGTGGCCACATATGGGACAGCGTAGATCTACAAGAGTTGATGTGGAAAGAAATCCATAAATATTTGCTAAATGGATGGATGACTGAGTGAATGGACTTGCTCTGGCATGTACAGATGCTGCTCATTTTACAATAGGTTTACTTCTTTTTTTTTGATTTTTGATTTTCACTTTTTGCAGTATTTGGGGGTTGAATCCAGAGCTTTGCACATACTTTACAAGGGCTCTACCACTGGGCTGAACCCCCAGCCCATTTTTTGTTTTTTATTTAGAGACAGAGCCTTTCTAAGTTACATAGGCTGCCCCTGGCCTCGAATTTTCAGTCTGCCTGCCTCCACCTCCTGAGTCCCTGGGATTATAGATGTGCACTACCATGCCTGGCCAATAGGGTTACTCCTTGAAAAATCCATCCTAAATTGAAAATATTGTAAGTCAATTGTTGTTGTTGTTTGGTGCCCTCGAGTCAGGTCCAACTCATAGCAACCCTATGTATAACAGAATGAAACACTCCCAGTCACTGTGCCATATCCAGCACAATGTCCATACTTCTCTGCTACTCATAGGGTTTTCAATAGCTGATTGTTTTGAGATTGTTTCAGGAGTGGGCTACCAGGTCCTTCTCCTGTTTTTGTGGTGCTAGGTATTGAACCCAGGGCCTCAGGAAGCCCAGAACAAGCACTCTACCAACTGAGCTAAACTCCAGTCCATTGTAAGCCTAAAATGCATTTAATTCACTTAACTTTATAGATTAACCTATCAACCCTTATAGCTTAGCAACACCATGCTCTATATGGAGAGCTGGTTGCTTCCTCTTGGGATAGATTGCATGGTTAGCTTGGAGCTACAGTTAACTGCTCATGTCCAGCCTCAGGAAAGAGAATGGTATAGTGCAGTCTATCGCTAACCAGCAAAAAGGTAAACATTCAAAATTCGAAGTGCAGGTTCTACTGAATACATATTATTTTTGTGTTCTCATAAAGTAGAACCATTATTGTTGGGAACCGTTTGTTAAGTAGTGAACATTAGTTGAATTAAGAGTAAAGTCAAGATCCCAGGAGAGGTGATTTATGATTAGAGAAAACCGGGGCTTTAGCTCATGTTCTTTACTGAAACACCATTGTGATGTCTGAACGATTTCAGTTAAGTGTCACTTTCATTAAGGTTCTCTTAATACACACACTGAAAATATGAGTAAAGTAAGACAAAGTCCTTAGGATGGCTGAAGGCTGATGAGCTGATCAGAGCTCAATGCTTTACTATAGTGTTGCTTGTATGTGTTGTTGAAACAGCTGTGTGTATCATGTCTGAATTTTCCCCAGTCTAAATTTTCTTAATACCCCAAATAGATAAATAGTTGCAAGTGCAGTTGTGGGGCATCCAGTCACATTTTATTAAACATATGTTAGAGGTACATAATGTCATGCTCAGGAGTGAAGTGGAGCACATATTTGCCCTCACGTTGTTTTAATGTGTATTTCTCCATATTAGATTTTTAACTCACCTCAACTATCATCTAAGCATGATTCTTACATTTCTCTGCTGTATTGTAGGTGCATTGAGATTCTAAATGATATCCAACATGGTCTTTTCTTCGTTTCCAACTTATAATTGGCAAGTTCCCATAGGAAAAAATCATTATTGGTGCTATAAAAGCACTTCTTATCTGTCACATTTGGGAAATGAAAGTTTTGCAAAGGTCAAAAGAAAGTGTGCCCCCAATTATGATGATGACTTGTACATCACAAATAGTTTAATAGCTCGGAACCTATCTTCAGCTCCCTAACAGTGTAAAAAGGAAAAGAGAAAAAAAAAGGGGGGAGGGAACCTGCTGTTACTCCTTAGCAATTTCACCCTATATAGTTTTAAGGAAGATGAAAAGGAGCTTTTTAAAAAATGATTTGATCAACATCTACCTAGGTACATTTGCTGTGATTTGGAACTATTTAAATTATATAAGCCCATTAGTTTATTAGTTCACCTTTATTAATTTGTCAAGGTTAATGTCTGCGTAATGAGTTGAAGATAATTAAAGATTCATTGGCAACATCTGCTAGTGTTTACTCAAGATAGTACATTTTATAACTCATCTTGTAATGTTTCCTAAGGAGACTGCCTTGCCATCAAACTAATTTTAAAAACACAAGCCACACTGCTGCTTTAGATGATGAAAGGTTTCTTTATCTTAGTCTTTCGGCACAGGACAGCCTGTTAGGGAGATGAGATGATGGATAAGTCTTTATGAAGCCCAGAGTGTGTTTGCACGCCCTGTAGGTTGTGGGTGATGCCAGTTAGTCTGACTTATAGCCTGGAGGTTCCCTCTCTTACAGCGGTCTGCATTGGCAGGCAGGCTGCCACTGGCATCTGTGCTAATTATTCTACTGCAGCAGCTAAGCTATGGGCGCTGCCCTAAGGATGCCCTCCTTGTTCTCCTTAGTCCCATCCAAATGGTGGAAGGGAGCACAAAAGGATGGAAGGGAGCAGAGTGCTTTCCTAAGCACCTCCTGTGGGCAGCCTCCGTTATAGATTATATACAATACATCATCTGTTATGAATGATGCCAATAGCCACATCATGTTAAAACGTGGATCTGGGAGGACATGAGTGTCTCTGGGGATAGATACCTTCTTCAAACTCCACATAATCCAAACTCCCTCAACATACCTCTCTAAATTCCTCTCCTTCCTTTATTTCAGCAACATCTTGACATTTGCCTTTCTCTCCCTCTTTAATAGCAAGTGATTACTACTTCCACTCCATTCCAGTTCCAGAGTCTCTCTCACCTGGATCTGTCTTCAGGAATAATCTTAAATTCCCATCTGCACTTTTCTTTGCCTTCTAACCTTTGCCTTCTTTGTTTTCTCTATATTCTCTTCCCTCTTCTTGTCCCCAGCTCACCTCCATTTACCCATCTTCTAGAGGCACCAGTCTCATCCCAGAACTCCCTGCTGAAATCTTTCACGGTTTTTCTTTTTCTTTTTCTTCTCTTTTTTTTTTTTTTTTTTTTTTTTTTTTTTTTTTTTTTTTTTTTTTTTTTTTTTTTTTTTTTTTTTTTTTTTGGGAGGGAGGCATTTTTGAGACAGGATCTTGCTATGTAGGAAGCTGCCCTGGAACACAACGATCCTCTTGCCTCTACCTCCCAAGTGCTGGGATTACAGGTGTGAGCCCCCACGCCTGGCTCTTCTACAGTTTCTTATGGCCTGGTGAATAAAGTCAAACTTCTTTACTAGGCTGTGAGGAGGCTCCTCCTCCACCTTCCTCTTAACCTTATGTGCCTTCTCCAAGCTGGATGGTTCCTAAACAAAATGAGCTGCTCTGTAACTGCACGTTTCCTCCTCACACCCGTTCGCCCTGACTTGAGCTGCCTTTAGTCCTCCATGTGTGGAGCCATTGCTGTTCTCCCTGGAAAGGCTCACACCGAACCCTCGTCTGGATGACCTGCTGTCTTGACAGTCTCCTGTCTCTTTCAACCTCTCTGGAGGGTCTCAAAACTTTTCTCTTTGAAGGGATTTATCCACATTCGTCAGAGATTATATCCATCAGCTGCCCAAAGGCAGCATGATATCAGTCCACTTTCTCCTGCCACACAGAACCCAGCAAGCATTTGGCATTCTCCTAAGGCATGAAGGAATATTCCTTGAAATTCTTTAGTCCCTGGAGTGGGACATTTCTAGATCTCTAGTCTTTTACTCTTTTTTGCTCAGTAACCATGACTCGCAATGACGGATATTTTATAGCCTCCGTTTTGACTTCTCCACAGGGCTCTGGGCTCCTATTATGTATTGCTCCAACTGTTCCCTATTTTTTGTCCTAATTTCTCATCATTTCTGTGAACTGTTTCTTTGGAACTATTGGTTCTTTTCTCTTTAACTTCAATATCATCTGTTGTGAATTCTTATTCCCCAGGCCTGGACCAACTTATTTCTAGGAATTAGCATGTTTATAATATTTTCTAGCACAAGGAGGCCAGTTATCGAACACACAGTTATAAAGAACGCTTCTAGAAGATTCTCAAATCCTTCAGGGAGACTTGTTTTGTTTTCCTGTGAGAGACAAAGATGAGTCCTCAGAGGAAACAGCACTTTAGTACAGAATTGTGAATGAAATATATCCAACAGAGCCAGCTCTGACCAATAGGATAAAGGACATCTGTTTTGGAAATGTGATGTTGGTAATTATGAAAATTATTTGTCTTTTTTCTATTTACTTATAATAAGGTGATTACATTTAAGGTTCATTCTTGAAATCAGATTTATGTGTTTTAGGTCTAAAATTTTAGAGTATTAGGTGCAAATTATTATACCTTTCAATTTCCATTATTTTCAATAGTATTTCTCTGAATTTATTTTCTCAGGACTTTTGAATAGAAATGTCATTCATTTAAATACTTCCTTTTTATCAGTATTTGCACTGGAAGAAAAAATTAAAAACTATGTTTTTTGGTTTCACTGATGTGGCTAGACTAATAATTCAGTAGTTTAATGTTCTGTGATACTTTTTGATACTTACCAATAGAGATAGATATGAAGGAATATTATTGTATTTACATTCTTTCTCTGATTTTAAAAATGATAGTTGTAGATAACTCTGACACACACACACACACAAAATCATTATGATTTGATTTTATATGCATTACATGTAATGTATAACTTCTTAGTAAAATTGAGATGGCATTAATCATGCATTTTTTTCTTCTTTTTCTCTTGACATTGTATTGAGATTACTTCCTCCATAACTCGTTTATGTAATTTTGTTAATTATGGCTTTCAATAGTTGCATACTTTTAAGTAATGAAGACTATATCTTATGTCAGGAATCTTTTGTGACCATATATTTAGATGTTTTTTGTTTCATGTTATAAAAAGCATTTCTGCTCCTCTTCAAGATGTGGATATTTAGGAACTGTCATATCATAGTGTTTCACAAGAAAACACAGGCTAATTAGATATGTACCTTCAATTTGAAAATGTATTATTTCAGACATTAGAAAGGAGGACATTAATTTTGCTCGATGCAGGGACTTAAAAAATCAAATGCATGTAAGGAAATGACGAGTTTTACTTGGCTTAATGCTAACCTAAGTTTGGAGACTAAAGCATTTGCAGACCATTAGCTCTAATATTTTACTCATGAGACCACTTGTCGTAATGAGCCGTCAATTATTGTGCATCTAAGTGTAGTTAACGGGACCATTGGGCTTGCAGTTTAAAAGCCAACCTTTATAAATGTGCAGGAATTGAATTACAAATGTGGTGGTTCAATGAGGAGCTACTGCATCATGCCTGTCTAGATGCAGTATCTGCTCTCTGAAGGATTTTAGTACCTACTAAAAAAAATAAGAAACAGTAAAAATGTACATTTGAGCATATGGCTACAGAACTTTTATGTTCTTACAATACAGATTGGGGAAAATCTTTTTTTAAACCAAGAATTATGGGGCAGTATTTCTTTATTAAATACTCAAGGACACCTTGGAGTGAGCAGAATAATAATAAGTAGAGATATTTCAATGTGCCTTTTCTTGGTATAACTCATGGAAGCCACAATGTCTCAGAAATATATATTCTTCATTACCTCTTTATCACTAGCTTCTGAAGCATGTATGTCTTTTCAAAATCTGTGTAGCTTTAAAATGCTTCACTATAGCTTATTGCTATGGCATAACTAATATTTTATGGTAAAGGTGCCTTTTGTTTTGAATGTGCCCATTCTAAATGATTACTTTAAAAAACTCCTGGAAATCTTTTTTTTCCCCCTAGCATTTCAACTGTTTAATTCTATCTCGTTCTGGAAGGTTAATATATTATATCTGAGAAGTTCCTTTAAATTTTATCTCCTTCTTTGATTTTTTTAATCATAATCTGCTTGCTGGAAGAACATAGTCCAGGAGAGCAAAAGTAAAGATCTTGCTCAGTTCTGCCTTCTCTCTTTAGTCTCACTGTCTTCCCTAGAAGCAGTCATTAGTAAAAGGGCACAGTTTTTCTCCAGATCTTTCATCCAAATGTTTACAAAAATGAGTTAGTAGCTAGGTAGATGTTGATAGATTTTTCTACATAAATTTACTCGTTCCTTTCAAAATGTATGCATAAAGCAGTGACACAGGAATCTACAAATCTGTCTTGAATGCAGCTGTCACATTGCATATAGCTGCCATGAGCAGCAGTCGGCAAACTTTTATTGTGAAAACTCAGAATATAAATATGTTGGGCTTTGTGAGCTTTATTATTTCTTCTGAGATTATTCAATGTTGTAGCCCCAAAGCAGCCATAAACAATACTTAAGTGAATGGGTATGGTTGAGTGTCAACAAATATTTGTTTATGAATGAGGAAATTTGAGTTTCATATAATTATCATGTGTCATGAAATATTACTTTTCTTTGGATTTTTTTCCCATTTAAATGCATAAAAGCCAGTCTTTGTTCATAGACTCTACAAAAGCAGATGCAGGCCTACTTTGGCTCTTGGGCTATTGTGTGCCCCCTTTTGGCCTAGAGTGTTTTAAAAAAGTCATGTACAGCATTAAATCATGCATTTTTTAATTAGGTAAATAACACAGTAGGATTGGCAAATTAAGACAAATCAACAAAGAAAACACGTCTTTTATGGAATAGTGATTTGACACTTTACAATGAATGAAAGGAACTGTTTAAGAAGCAAAAAAAGAGAGAAAAAAATGAAGAGTGAGTTTATGTGGGGTCAAGGGCTGAAGGATCAAAGCATGTCTTGGTGTTATGGTTAGTTTTAGACTCTTTGCCAATCTTTACGGAGAAATATTTCTGATCCTTTTTATCATTCTGCTGCATGTGGAGACCTCCCTTTGCACGTAGCACCTTCTTATGTGAACTTTGTTTTATAGTATTATATGACAAGTGTCTTTATAATTGATAATTTTCTGTATCCTCTGAATTGGATTTTTAAAAGAAAGTATTAATCATAAAATTTTTATATTACTTAAAAGAACAAAAAATGGAATTGTTGAATGTTGCCCAGGAAATACATTACATGTTAAGCCTCCTGGAATAGATACTTTTTAATTTTAAGTCCGGCCCAGTTAGCTTATTTCAAGGGATTTTTTCTGCATGCTTCTATGTTCTTGTCTTGATATGCTTACGAAGTGTGTCTCTCAGTGGCAATTCGGCTTTCAGACCAACTAGAACACTGCGATCCAGTTTTGTGGCCTTCTGGAGCAATCACTTGTTTTGATACAATAAAACAAAAACAATAGGGCATTTATTGGGATGCCTGAGAAATGGTTTTCTATTGCAATTGCAAAATGCAATATAGAACTCATAGAATGAAAAGCTTATTTTACCTGAAAGAAGGAACAGTTTATTTAAGGATTATACTATCTAACTTTTTGCTTCATATGTGATTTAATGAAAGTATGTGTGGTAAGTAGCTAAAATGGATTCATTGTGGTTTTTATTTTAAATCTCTTTTCCTCTATTTCACTTTGTTCATTTGAGATGGAGAGTAAAATAGTGTTTCATTTTTTTCCATTGTATAAGTTGGCAGCTTGGAGAATGATGAATATTCTTATTAGGCAACCAAATAGTAATTTTTATGGGTATATTACAAATATATATAAAAATACACATTAGATATAAATATTTAAATATATATATACATATTTATCACATATATACACAAATATAATATAAAATATATACATACATATTTATATATTTATATATACAAAGAAAATATATGTGTATGAATATATATTTATGTATTTCATATATAAATATATGCATTTATATTTTTATATATAAATATATATGGGTATATATATTTATATACACACACAAATGCATACATATGAAAAGAGGTTTTAGTTTTTATTCTTTTAAGAAGTAGTTCAAAGATAAGCAGCATGGCACACATCTGTAATCCCAGTGACCCAGGAGGTGGAGGCAGGAAGATCATGAGTTTGAGGCCAGAGACAGCCTGTGTAATTTACAGAGACCCTGACTCAATATAAAAAATAAAAAAGAGGCTTTGAGTGCAGGGTAGTGGAAGAGCACTTGCAAAGTATGCACAAGACCCTGAGTTCAGCCCCCCAGGACTGCAAAAAGAAGTAGAGATAAGGAGAAGAAGAAGAAGGAGGAGGAGGAGGAGGAGGAGAGGAAGAGGAGGAGGAGGAGGAGGAGGAGGAAGAAGAGGAGAAGAGAAGAGGGAGAAGAGGAGGAGCAGGAGGAAGAAGAAGAGGAGGAGGAGGAGGAAGAAGAGGAGAAGAGAAGAGGAAGAAGAAGAAGAAGAAGAAGAAGAAGAGGAGGAGGAGGAGGAGAAAGAGGAGGAGGAGGAGAAGAAGTTGTTCATAGTATAAATGGTATAAAGTTTGGAAACTATCCACCAATATAAGAAGAAAATGAAAGCATGTGTGTTTTCTCCTCTCAGAAAAAATTATTGGTATTTTGGGAAATACCTTCCAGTGACCTGTGTTTGTCTCTGTACACATGCATATAATACTATACTCAATCCTTCATTTATTTCCCATGTCATATTTGTTGCTTGTCTTCTATGTGCTGGGCACAGTTTGAAGCACTGGAGACAGAGCCATGAACAGAAGAATCCCTCTTTTCCTGAAGTTTATACTTTGTTCTAGGAGGATTTAGGGAATAACCTTTAGGTCACTATGTGTCTTTTGGTGATGACCACTGTGAAGAAAATAAAAGGAAGGGGGACAGGGGGTGTCAATGTGTGTGGTTGTGTCTTTGTGTGAAGGTAAAGATAGTGATGGTGTTATACTGTCCATATTCCTGTGGCATGCATTTTTATTATTTATTCATGTGTTTAGTTAGCTATTTATTTGTTTTTTTGAGACAGAGTCTCTACGTAGCCCGGGTTGGCCTTGAACTCATGATCCTCCTACCTCAGCCTCTTGAGTACACTGCCACTCCCTGCTCTAGCCTGCATTCTAAAATTAAAAAATATAGCGTGAACATTTCCCATGATATTAAACATAATTTGAAACAAGTATCATTCTTGCCATTCTTGAATGGCACTCTCTGTTTTTTTGTTTTTGTTTTTTGTGGTACTGGGGGTTGAACCCAGGGCCTCGCGCTTGCATGCTCTGCAAGAGCTGGACCACTGAGCTGCACCCCGAGCCCATTTTTTCACTTTTTGAGACAGGGTCTCGCTAAGTTACATAGGCTGCCTCTGGTCTCAAACTTGCGATCCTCTTGCCTCCACCTCCCGAACTGCTGGGATTACAGGCGTGCGCCACAGCGCCCAGCAGCACTCTCTGTTTTATATGAATGAATAAGGTTTTATTTCGCTAGGTGTCCAGGATTATAAACTATTTTTTTAAAAATTCCTATTATAAGTCTGTGAAGAATATCATTGACTGAACATACACATTTTTGTACATCCTTAGGATAAATTCCTATGAGCAGCATTATTGGACAAACGATACTCATGTGAGAACACTTGATATGAGCCTATAAATTTAAAAAGATGTGGCTTCTTCATAATTCAGTTATCCTGACCTCAGCACCCTTCACTCTTCCTTCCATATTTTCAGAGTTTGAAATCCAAGCAAAAGTAAGCAATATTGTCCTAGAACTTTTGTGTGATAACATCCTGCTTTGGTGGTGAGTTGTATTTGTTTATTTCTGAAACGAGACTCTTAGTGTGGGTGAGTGGGCTAAGACAGCTATAACTGCATCATTGCATAAACTCACAAAGCTCTATTGTTGCTCACAAAGTTGGTATGAAATGAAGAAAACAAGGCATTAAGCACAACAAACCAGCAGCCTTGGAAATGCAAGAGAGTCAGAGCAAGTTTCAACATGTCATTTCATTTACATTTTTTTAAGTCTGAAAAAAGTCTAAGAATATTGTATTACAAAGAAAGCATTCAGTCTTGAGCAAAAACTGTTTTATTCATTTTTAGCAAATAAAATTTATTATTTTAGTGAAAATTTTCTACTTTGCTCTCACCTCCCACATGTTTTCTTTCAGGTGACATTTTGTGTAATTTTAATATGTATTAACAATATTGACACATACTTACATAGCAGCTCCTCTGTGCCAGATATTGTATTTCTTCATTTTAAAGCTAGATTGTCCTGGAGCAATAACATCTGAGCAGGAAACATGAATGATAAAAAGAGGTAGTAATCTTAAAAACCTGGAGAGTGTTCTCCATAGAGGGGACTGTAGGTGCAAAGGCTCTGGGGCAGGCAAGTTTGAACAACAGCAAGAAAGCCAGTGTGGGTAAATCACAGTGAGAACAAAAGGAGATGGCAGTTTTAAACTCAAGTCACTAGAGATTTAGCAGCTCTAACCCTTTTCAGAAATCATGGGCAAAATCTGAAGGGCTGAGTTAATGCAGTGTTTCTCAAACTCTTAGGTATAAGTGGATCACCTGAGAATCTTGTTGAAATGAAGATTCTCAGGAGGTCCACAGTGGAGCCTGAGACCATGCATCTCAAACAAGCTCCCAGAAAATACCTATGCTACATGGACCATACTTCACGTAGCAAGATGTTCTAAAACATGGGCAAAAAACCTGCCCCTGACTTGTGGATCCAGCGGGCTGGTTGTCTAGCTCTATCAAGTGTATAGCACAGTGGGATCTTCCCAGAGATGGCGTTTTTTGCCCTTGGAATCCCATACTCCACATCCTGAGAGAGCCACCCCTACTATGAGATCACAGGTGATTTAAATTTTCTTCTTCTAGCTTATGTGTATGTTCTAAGTTTTCACCAGCAATCATATATTATTGGCCTTATAATCAGAAAAAAGTGAATATATTTATTTTTTAAGTAGTATAGTCCCTTCTCTACTGATGGTTCTCCTGGGGACTCTTTTGCCTCACCTGATCTTTTTGAAAATCTTTGAGGTAGATATTTGAATGAGTTGTTAGAGTAGACACTGCAGGTACTCTGGTCATATAGCACTCTTGGCACTTCCTTTTTTTGTACTATGGTCAAACACAGGTAATATTTTCCATCTTCGCTATTTTCAGGTGAATAGTTAAGTGGCATTAAGTACATTTGCATTGTTGTGCCACCATCACTATTAGCATCTCCAGAACCTTTTTATTTGAAAAACTGAAACTCTATCTTCAGTGAACAACAACCCCATCCCCACTGCCATCATACCACCCCAAGTCTCTGACAACCCCCATTCTGTTTTTTGTCTATGAAACTGACTACCCTACATCCTTCATACAAGTGAAATCATATAGTATTTTTTGTTTTTGTGACTCACTTATTTCCTTTCTTTTTAAGACAGCATAGTATTCCACTGTAGGTATAGACTGCAGTTTGTTTATCCATTCATCTATTGATGGACACTGGGTTGCCTTTACCTTTTGGCTGTTGCTATAAACATGGATGTCTGATAATGCTTCTATGAATACTGATATGCAAATGTTTTCCCCTATCCCTGCTTTGGCATGTACCTTTTTTTTGTGTGTGTTATTAGGGGATTGAACCCAGGGCCTCACACTTGCTTTGCAAGCACTCTAGCACTGAACTGCACCTTCAGCCCCTTTTATATTTTTATCTTTTTTTTTTTTTTTTTTTTGGTACTGGGGAATGAACCCAGGTCCTCGTGCTTACGTGCTTTGCAAGTGCTGGTACGCTGAGCTGCACCCCCAGCCCTTTTTTTTTTTTTTTTTTTTTTACTTTTTGAGACAGGGTCTCGCTAAGTTACGTAGACTGCCTCTGACCTCGAACTTGCGATGATCCTCCGCCTCCCAAGCCGCTGGGATTACAGGCATGCACCACCTCGCTCGGCTTTATATTTTTTATCTTGAGATAGAGTCTCACTAACTTATGCAGTTTACTCTGGCCTTGAACCTACAATCCTCCTGCCTCTACCTCCAGAGTCTCTGGGATTACAGTTGTGCACTACTGCACCTGGCTGGCTGGTATCTGTTTCTCTTTCTGCCTGCTTTATCCATGTTTGAGCTGAGATGTCACTCCTACCCTGCGGTGGGAGTTGGTATATAATTATCACAGTTTCCTTGCCTCTGGGGTGTGATAAATGGAAAAGTATATTCTGCACCATCTTCCAGCCTTCCCTAGTGAGGCCAGAGCCGAGCCGCCCACAGTGGTAATTTGCTTGGTATCGCACCCTATATTAACTTCCTTTCCAGGCTCATTTCTCCATCCTTCTAGTGGTGTTTCCTGGAATCAACTCCAAAATAAGCTTCTTATTCTCAACTCTTGACTTAGGGTATTCCTCAGGGGAACCCAAATTAAGAAAGCTGAGAATACCTATTCACAAATATATTCTGTTGTTGGGGAGCAATAATGAAATTTGGATATTTGTGGTGCGTTCTTAGTTGCAGACATCTGCCTTCCCATCCCATCCAGCCAGATATTCAATAATGTTAAAACCTGTTCACGTTAGCATTTACATTTTATAACATTTTATACATAACATATATTTTTAAAGTTCTCTTTTTGCCTGTTTACTAGCTCAATAACATATCCTCTTAATTTAATTACCAAACATGGAGCTAGATCCCAAAGAAAGAAGAAAAACAGTTTTGCAAATAAGTTTCTTGTTGGTTAAGATAGTGGTTTTCTATATATAGATGCTAGCTTCTGGCTGTTGTTACCATATGTAGCCTCTGGGGCTTCTCTTCTTTGTATCTACTTTGTTGTACTTGGCTGGTTTTGACATTCTCTGTGTATTGTAATTTTAATATAAAATTATGTCTTTAGCAAAGAGCTTGGAACAGATTAGATTTCTTGTGCCAGAGCTGCTATTCAAAATGAAAAATGCATTATAACCTATAAAGGAAGTCGGAGCTCACTTCTATATCTTTGAGGGAGTGTGGCTTCTACTGAAGTGTGAACTTTCATTGATCTTTGAGGGTTTTAATGTAGTGCTTACTCAGAGCTTTTATGATGCAACTCTATTTAAGGCAGCTGCTGCAAAACTACAGAGTTAAGTCCTAGACTTGTGATTGCCAAAGGAAAATGTGTATGTCTCCGAAGATTGCAACTACCTACTACCCTTCCCCTGGGAGAAGGATGTGGGAATCTACTCCTGAGGCAGTCCCGAAATAAGTCAGCCATTGAAAACCCTATGAAGGTCGCTATGACTCGGACACGACTCAAAGGTACCTAACAGCAACACAACACTATACTTCCCAGACCAAAAATATGTCTTTAACCATCTATATGACAATGTAGTAGATTTATGCATACTTCAGAATGTCTGCTTGCATCTTCCTCTTTTGAGCTTAAAAGACAAATTACTTTAGTCGATGTGTCATCTAGCTGGTTTATGACAAATGAATAACTTTCAAAGAAGGAAGCAGCTTCAGGTACAAAAAAATAGGCAGTTATGTCATCACAAGTGTCTCCCCCTTACAGTCATTAGTACTGCAACAGATGTTTTCTGTGTTTAGACTGTTTTCCCACAAAACCCATGGACTATGTTTCCACATGATGATTTAGTTCCCCAGGTTAGGTGTGAACTTATCTGATGTTGTATGTTATAAGTTGGAAATCTTCTTTGTTGACTTTGCACAAAGACAAATATTAACTTGTTTTTTTTTCCCAGTAGGATAAGTTGAAGTTGTGAGATCAGATAAGCAAGAAATTGAAATGAAGCCCAAACAAAGCAAATTTATTCATTGTTTCTCAGAACTAAAACAGAGCATCATATTCATTATGCCCATCAAAATGTAGGAGGACTAATTTAGAATGAGAAAATAAAGGCAAATCTTCTTTGTGAAAGGAATCTCTGAGGATTTCCTGGGACGACAGATCACCATCTCTCAGTCTGTTTCTTTCAACTGCGTACCTCCTGGGTGGCTCATAATGGTGTGAAATTACATTAAATTAGAGGACACTTAGAGGTGATATTACTAGCATGTCTTGATGATTTTTCATGGTTCAAGGAGCCATAACTGATTTCTACTCTGAGCCTGATCGGTCTTGCTAGAGATACCTGAGTGTGATTAGTTTTTCCTGTCTAGCTGTTAGTCTTCCTATCAATCTATTGACTGATTGATGAATCAACACATTGACAAACTGATCATTCAATCTCCCCTCCCTCTTTCCCTTCCCTTTGTTTCCTTTTTCCTTTCCTTCCAAACTAAAATCTAAACTAATTCTAGAGTCAGGCAGCCTCCTAGAGGGTGAGCTATGAATTCTAATCTTCTCTTGGGTCCTCAGATAGACTATCATAGAACCCCTTCACCAGTAACTTCTTCACCAGTTCAGTGACAAAATGAGATCAGATCCTTCCAGTGCAGTGAGGAACTAAAGGCATAGCTTCTGGATCACAGAGCCTCTGTTCAGTGTTCAACTCTGCCACTTGCTGTCTGTGGGACTGTCAGCAGCTTATTTAACCTCATTATACCTCTATTTCATCATCTCTGATATACCTATCATTGTACTTCCTGGCCATTAAGAAGGTAGATGAAGTATGTATGTATATATATGTGCATGTGTGTCTATATATGTGTGTGTGTGTGTATACATATATATCTGGCTGTTGTTACCATATGGGTGCCTAGTGCCTATGAAATACTCAATAAACATCAACTTTATTGTTATTACTATCATCATTGATCAATACATCCATATAGATGTCCTTTTCTCTGTCCCTGTTCTCTTCACCTGCCCATGTTTATAAAGTTCAGAGTGTAGTATCAAGACAAGCATAATTACTTTGGAAAAATAGACGAAAAAGTTGACACGTAACTGGATATGAAATGCTGAGGAAGTGTTTGCCAGGGAGAGGAGGCAGGAGGGCCATGATAAGCAGAGGAGACTGCGTTAGGAGGCAGGAAAGAGCTTGACATGCTCAGGGCTAAGTTTGTTTCCAACTGATGGTGCACTCTGTGTGCAGCAGTTAATGGGTGGTAGCAGCCAGTTGTGGCTGGTATAGAGAGCTTGCAGGGTAATGGGGAGAATGAGGATTCTACACCTTTGTTTAGCCTGCAGCTGTAGCATTGTGGTGCCTGATTCCATAAGATCTCAGAAGCTAAGCAAGGTCAGGCCTGGTTAGTACTTGAATGGGAGACTACCTTGGAACACTAGGTGCTGGAGGCTTGGGAGAAGGACCCGGCAGCCCACTCCCCAAAATCAGTCTGCCATTGAAAACCCTATGAATAGCAGAGAAGCACTGACAATAGTGTTTCTTTCACCTGTTGTACATAGGGTCACTATGAGTCAGATACTGAGTGGATGGCACCTAACAACAACACCTTTGTTTTGAGCACACATGAGTGATACACACATTCCTATCAAAGACATTGTCTCTGCATCACAGTGATCCCTGTCCATGTGGAGGGAGGTGAATGTGGTTCTCCAAGAATGAGACCCGAATCTTGGAAAGCTATGTGAGATTCATCTATGCCTTACAAAATATTCATCATTTTCTCCCCCAGGGATATGTGCTGCTCCTTTTATTTATGTTGATCTTATTAACTCTCAGGGCTCATGTATCCACTGGCCAGGCTTCGGGGAATGTGGTGCTCTAGTTTTTATTCTTCTACTTAAACAGCTACATGTAGCACACAGAGTTCCACACTGGGCATTATGAGTCTTCAGGCTGGGATCTACTTCTAACTGGAGGTCAGGCCTCAAAAAACACATTGTCCTTTTCTGGTCATGTTATCTGTGGGATGAGAGACTTAGCTCACCTTCTTAAGAATCCCTGTGTCAGTCAGGTAAAGCATCTTTGAGTTCTCCGTGTAATAATTTTTTAAAGGTAGAGAGTAAAATATAAAAGACTGCAAAAGAAGCCATGATATTGAACTATAGATATAAAAATAGTTACTGGATTTATGCTAAGATAATATATTTGTATATTATCTTAAAGAAAATAGCACATTAATAACATTTATAATTTTAAATTATTGACAAGCATGTCATCTTGCAATATCCATAACAACTGTTGTTGTTGTTGTTAGGTGCTGTCGAGTCAGTATCCTATTCATAGTGACCCTCACAGGGTTTTCAATGGCTGACAGTTTTGGGATTGCCTTGGGAGTGGATTGCCAGGTCCTTCTCCCATTTTTGGGGTGCTGGGAATTGAAATTGGGACCTCAGAGACTGCAGCGCTGTGCTTTACCAACTGAGCTAAATCGCAGCCCTTAACAACTGTAGTGTGATAAGAAAATATCTGAAATTTTGATGGTAAAACAGGTCACAGGTGCGGCAAATACCATTGCAGTTGGTCATTTATATTTGTAAGTGAAGGAGATGCTAAACTTCAGTTAGAGGTCAGTGAAAATAGTCATGTAATGATTTTCCCGTCCAGATTTATGAGACCCTTGGTCATATCCATGAACCTCTTTGGTGATATGTGGAACTAAGGTTTTTAATCCTTGGAACAGGTGATTGCCATATTTTATCCTTTGCTAATTCTGTGGTTATCAAATTTGGTAACGTTCCCATAATACTAAAAGATTTCTAAGTAAATGAAAGCTGCTAAAATTCCTATATGATTGGTAAAGCTCATATCATTGGCAATGAGAAAAAACAAGGTTCGTGAAATAATGGAGGGGCTTTTTATCTTTTTTTTTTTTTTCCTGACGGTACTGGGAATTGAACCCAGGGCTGACCAACGCTGAGCTGCACCTCCATATTCTTTTTTATTGCCTTTATGTCTTGAGTCAGTGTCTCATTAAGTTACCCAAACTACCTGTGGCCTTGAACTCTCAATTTTCTTCTCCCTCCCAAGTTGCTGGGATCACAGTGGTATGCCATGGCACCTGTCTCATTTAATGTTTTTTAAGCCAGATATTTTCTCCATAACACACCTCACAGTTTCCTTGCATATAGGAACATTACCAATGCTAATCTTAGGGGACCTTTTAAACTGAAATCAACAAAAGCATAAAATTGTGAAAAAAAACATGGCACTGATAAGACTGGAAAAAGGACATTTGTCTACAATATGAGAAGTGAAACAAAAAGGCAGAGCAAAGTATTGTTCCACCTCAGCTGGAAGCATGTGCTTTGGGTGACTCAAAGTTTTGGCCTCTTTGTACATGTTCACTAAAGACTGTAAAAGTGCTGTGAGTATTGATTTTTCAACTTGAAAAAAAATTAGTAAGTAGGTGAATTTGAAAATATGCAGAATCACAATAATAAGAATTAGCTGTATGTGCTAATATTATTTTCAGCGCCTGAGGTCTATTGGTGACATTGCCACTCTTCCCGTATAACCTTAGTAGTTTAGTTATTTATTCTGAGTCTCTGTTTTCTTACTTATAGGAAATAATTGTATCAGTAACTTATTTATGTGAAAGCCCAAGACACAAACCGATAGTCAGCTCTTCACCTTCCCTACTATTTTTACCAAGAACACAGAGAAAATCATTGAGCTAGATTTCCAAGGTTGCTTTCCTCTATCCCATTGGGTTATATTTTATTCATTTGACAAATATTTTTTGAGTCCAGCACAATTCTAGATGCTGTACTGCATTCACCAAAAATATATTGGAGCTATTTTGAAAAGTGGACTACAAGTACATTTTATTTGTAATTCTTAGTATAAAGGATCCGCTGCTAGTTCCTAGTCTTCTGACCTCTCTGAATTTTGATTGACCCAAATTAATCTTTCAAACTCACTATTGAAACATATCAGATTCATTTGGAAGCTAATCCTAGGCTTAAGTTCACCCTGGTGTGGGCATCCTTCTTCTATGAAAGTGGAACTTGGAAAGATCTCCTCATTGGTCACATCTGAGGGCAGTCAGTTGGAAAGCAGTGCACACCCTGGCAAGATAATTCATCAAATGGACTCTCAGTATTTCTTGGGCATCTATTCTAGTCTGAGGTTTGTGTCTACTACTCTTCTAGAAAGTTGTCAAAATTGAGATGCCTTTCCCCTCTGAAGAATGCATTTCACATTCCACATATGCAAAAATAGCAAAACAATAAACAGTGTACAATAAAACATTCTTAAAGTGGACTTCTGTTAGTTTAACTAAAATATATTGCAATTGTTTTGTTGCTTTTATTTGAGACAGTATCCCACTTTGTAGCCCAAGCTACTCTCCATTCTCCTGCCTCAGCCTCCCATGTGTTGGGACCATAGGTGTGCATCACCATGCCTGGCAGCAAATTATAACTTTAAGTATGATAACTCATGTGTGGTTTTCCGTAATTTTGCATATGATGATTCATGTGTGGTTTCCATTTACTTTTGCATGAAAACTAAAATAAGTTTTACCTAGTTCATCAAAGTAGTTTTATTTCTCTAAAGAGGAAGTGGAGAAGAAAGGAATTGATGATAGATTTGCATAAGTTTGTTTGTATCCAGCAAATGTACTTTAATCATAAAATCTTCAAATTTATCTAAAGAATGGTATTTAATTTTTAGTGAATCTTTTACAATTAGTACTCATACCCTTCAGAGAAAATTTTTATTCTCTGAAATTCATTTTTCATTAGGAAATGATGAGAATGAATTGTTTCCAGTTCAGTACTAACCCCTGGCCCAGGGAAGGCACTAAACTGTGTGCTGTCTTCAGTTTTGGATCTACAGTTACTGATTTTTAACATTAGATTGCCACATAGCCCAAAAGGTCTGGACAAAAGAATCTGATCTACAAGGAAACCCTATTCAAACTTTGTTAGACTTACATTTGGTGACCACAGTGAACTCTGCTTCCCATCACTTATGCTCTTACATATTCTCCCTCACTCTGGTCCTGGCCATATAACTTGCTTAATTCAATGGGACATGAGTAAGCATAATGCATGAAGAGTTATGATAACCACTTGGGCTTGTCCTGTTGGAATACTTCTCTCTGGAAGTCAACTCTGATGTTATATAAAAGCTTAGACTATATTATTAAGTGATTGGCCCTATGAAAAGAGACCCTGAGGGATGAAATGCTGTCTTGAATGTTCCAGCTCCCAGGCAAGCTTCCAGTTGAATGTAGCATATTGAGTGATCTCAGGTATACCCTGTGGATCAGAAGAATTGCCCAGCTGAGCCCAGCCACTAAAGTTTGAGAAATATTAGATTGTTGTTGTGGTTGTTGTTGTGTGTGTGGCCATTCAGTTGTGTGATCATTGCTTCTACCTTTGCAACTGAGTGTCATACATGCAATATCTTTATTTTCACAAAGGGTATACCTTAGAAGGTAAAGTCTGTCTTATTCATTCATATTGTAAGAAGATATAGAAAACTATAAGGAAAAGAAGGGACTCAAAATCTCACCACCTAGAGGCTAACTTGATATAAAGTTTATGATGCCTCATGACTCTTTTCCACTCTCCATACTGCTGTCACTGCTTTCTAAAAGATAAATCTCTGATGTAGTTTCAGCCTATGCATTAGCTCCACGCTGCCTCCTGGGAAGGCTCTCAGTAAAGGGCCCTTTTGCTCCTAAGGGCATCTTGCAATGTCTGTAGACATTTTTGACTACACAGGGGTTACTACTGTTTTGCAGGACTCTAGGATGCTACTGCACATCCTGTAGTGCCCAGGACAACCCTTCACGACAAGGAATTATCCAGCCCGGTATGTCAGTAGTGTGGCTATTATGAAGCCTCAGCACAGGCTCTGGCTCAAACTCTTACCTCTGCTGCTCTATCTGATCCCACACTTCTGACCTCTAGCCTCATACCTCTCCTGCCCGCCCCATAGAGTGTTAAGCAGTTTCCTCTTTTCTTATCTTGTCACCTTTGTGGGTCTTTGCTTACGTTGTTTTGGCAGCCTGAAATATCCTTTCCATAGAGGTAATCATTGCTTGTGCTAGCTTACCTTGCTTTGTGTGTACTTCCAGTTTTCTGATTACACTAGTTGCAATTACTTTTAAAAATCTGTTCTCCCTACAAACTTGTAACTTCAAGGTGAGCTAGGACCAAGCCACATGGCGAGGAAGTGTTTAAGTGAATGGATGCATGTTTGAATGGGAACATTCCTGGAACAGGGATTGAAGCTGTGAGTGTTGATAGCAGGACAAGGCCCACCCCCAGCCATTTTTCTTTAGAATGGGTAAGACACTGTGGACACCAATCTCCCTGCTGCACACAGTTTTAATGTCACTGCCCTTCACAGTGCTTGTTCCCCAGTCTTCTTTATCTCTTTTCCAGGCATCAGTATCAACTTCCAGGTGGGCTTGAGGGAGCAGAGATTCAGCTTCAGACACACAAGCAGTCAGGAGACAAAGCTTTGCCTCCTGTGGCCAACTATGGAGGGGAGGATTTTAAAGAGTGAAGGACTAGTTCATGGCACTTACTTTTGCCCCAAGCCACATTAGTATTCATTTAGCATAATGTAGACCAGTTGTTCTCAATCTTGTCTGTATATCAGCATTACCAGAATAGCTTCTCAAAAAAATGTTGTACTTGTCACTGTTCTTATAATTGGTTTTGGCTGTATCTTAGGCTTTGGAATTTTTTAAAGTTTCCCAGGATATTATATTATGCACTCAACTTGGAGAACCAGTGATATAGATAATTGGATACATTTTAGTTACTCATTTTAACATTTCCAAAGTAATTTAACATTTTCTTTCTTGGTAATTTAATACATGTTAACAATTACACACACACACACACACACGCACACACACACACGCACACCTGCAACCATAGCACTGTGACAATCAATCCTGTCAGATCTTGGAAGCTAAGCAAGATTGGGCCTGGTTAGTACTTGGATGGGGAGACCTCCTGGGAACACCAGGTGCTGTAGGCTTGGGAGAAGGACCTGGTGACCCACTCCCACCATTGAAAACTATAAATAGCAGAGAAGCACTAACAATAGTGTTTCTCCTGTTGTATGTAAGGTCACTATGAGTCGGACACCGACTTGATGGCACCTAACAACAATAACAACAACATATATATATGTATATATATGTATATGTGTACATATATGAGAATTTAATATATTATATGTAATATATATATATGAGAATTTAATATCTAACCTTTGGTAAGTGACATTGTATAACCTAATTTTTTTCTTGCCCCTCTCTCCCTTGACCCTAAAGCTTAGAAGAAATTTCATGGAGAAGCAGCTGACCATTCTTCATGGTGGAGGAAATTGGAGGGAAATCATTTTTTAGATAATGTGCCACTAAAGTTTCAAAATTAGAACTTTCTTTTTGGTTCCCATTCTGCCTCTCCTGCTTCCAATATCCACAATTCTTTTTGCCCAAGGAGAATAAGTAGGGAGAACTCTCATGGTCTAAGTCTTTCCAGGAGTTCCATGGTTACTTTCAGACTTTTCATTTTATTGTGAGTTGTACATTTGTTGTGAATGTGCTGATTAAGGAGAAAAGTAAAAGAACTTTTGAATTCTTCTAACCATCTTCCCCCTTCCATATCCTCCCCACTTCTTCCACATGATTTTGGTTTGCTTGTTAAATGCTTCCATATACAATCATTATGCTCATGACTGAGTAGTTGGAGTGATTTTTCCCTTTATGTTAAATATGAGAGCTAGAAATAGAAGTTTCATTCATTCTAGGTCACTGTATGTTCAGCACCATTTTTTTTTTAAAAGAAATTAAGAAAGTTTGGGATCCAGTGACTTTTGCCATGAATAGGTAAGCACTGCTGTGGATGGCTGCTTTGGGCAGCAGACAATTGCTTCCAAACCCAGAGTATAATCATTTTAAACTATAGAGTATGAGGTTACTATATTCTGTTACATTTTAAGAAAGAATGTTAGACTAGGAAAAAAGTTGTCAAGATAGTGTAAATCTCCCATTTCCTCACTATGTATACATACAAGGTATGATAAAAAAATACAGTGAAGATTTAATTTTAAAAATATTACAATAAAAAACACATTGTCATTAATATACCTTAAATTATTACTCCTGGCTTCTTGCCACTTTCTGATGCAGTTTTGGAAGTCCTCTTTTATGAAGTCTTTAGTTTGATCCTCCATCAGGACAATGCTCCATGTCACACATCATCTCTGGTAAGGCAATTTCTGTCAAATAAAAACATTATGGAGTGTCCTCATCTACCTTATTCACTGGATCTGCCACCATGTGACTTCTGGTTCTTCCCCTAAGTCAAAATATTCAGAAAAGATAAACATTTGGAATTGATTCAGGGCACTGAGGCATACACTCACTAAAGAGGACTTCCAGAACTGCTTCAGAAAGTGGCAAGAACAATGGGATATGTGTGTTTGAATCCAGGAGTAGTGTTCTGAGTGGTTCTAATGGCATCTTATCTTTTGATCACACCTATATCAAAGTATCAGGGCTGGGGAATGTAGCTCAGTGGTAGAGCACGTGCTTAACAAGAGCAAGGCCCTGGGGTCTACCTTCAGCACCACAAAAGAAACCAAACCAAATCGTGTTGTACATCTAAAAATATCAAAGCAACTAAAGCTGAGGAGGCTGTTCTTTATCAAATGGTTGTTTATGGAATGCCCTGGGTTTGCCTCTCTTGGAGGCTCTGTGCTGGGTATGGGGATGAGGGAGTGAAATGATTCACCCAAGGAAACATGTAAAGCTACAACAGAACAGGAACCCTAGAGTCTGACTCTATTTGTCTCTTGACGGTTTTAATTTATAAGAAATCTCTAGTCTTGGTACTTTTTCTTTCCCAGTCTTGATTTTTTACAGATATATACTCTAATGGATTTTAAGAAGGTTGCCAATGATATGTATAGGAGCTTCATGAGTGAGAAATTAACTTATTTGTTTATGCTATCAAATCTAAGAAATCTGGTTGAAATTCCTATCTCATTGCCATTTGGTTGATAGGTTAAATTCTTAATTTCCAAATATTGTTTTAAATTTGTGATACCAAAGCACTTTTTGCCTTTTCTGAACTACCTGTATTTTAGAAAATACTCGAAAGAATGGAGTTCTGTGTTAGTGCTAGTACTGGCTCGTGAGATTTATATCCCTTTCATAAGTTTTAGTGAACTTGAAAGCTAGAAAGGAACTTAGCAATCCTTTTATGTAAATTCATTTGACAGATGAGAAAACTGAGTCTCCAGAAGGTTGGCACCTTTGCTGAGGTCCACCGGTATAGTCCAAAGCCAGGCTGGTGATGACAAGCAAAACTTTTTGACTCCAAGTTGAGCACAGTTTTACTTTGGTGCAAAGTAAAAACTGTAGGCATTGCCTTAGATTGGCTTATTTCAAAGCTGGCTTGGGACAGTGTTTGGAGTACAAGTAGTTGACTTGGGAGGTGGTCCCAGGAAGCACCAACAGGGGCCTTGGAGAAATGAGAAAAGGAGGAAAAGGCATCCAGTATAGGCTGTGTTAATAAGCAGATCTCACCATGGGAAACTCAGGCTCCTATGTGCTGGAGATGTTTTGGAAAGATGTAGAATGTTTCAGAGTTGTCCCACTGGGAAGGAAAGGGGTTGGGCTATTTATTTATGACCTCCTGTGTCACTGTTTGAGGTTCTCTCGAGAACCTTACTCCTGTGCTTGTAGCTGAAAAGTTCACCATCAAGGAGAGATTGGCTCCTAGAAAAAGATCTCTTCAGTGTGCTTGGGAACTGAGGGGCTGGGAATCTGGAGGGAGGTGGGTGGGTCACTGGCAACTCCTGCGTGTGCTCATTCAGAAAGAATTGTTAAAGGATCTAAGTGGAGCTGTGGTACAAAGCGCTATTTTCATATGACAAACACCGTATGTTGGCTTTTTCTTAATCTTTCCTCCTATATGCCTAGTGCTTTTGTATGGGAAGAATGGGGCTAAGAAATAAGTACTACATCTGAGATTCAGGGGAGCATATTATCTGTTTGACCCTCCAGACTCACTCTTCACTTTCTTCAGCTGCTCTTGTCCCATACTGGGTATTAGTTGCTGTTTCCTGGCCTGTCTGACTTCTAGCATGGTTCAGGCAATAGAAGGTTCTAGAGGAGATTAGTGGGAGGAGAACTGTGAGGTTAGGGTGTTTGTTCTCCTAGATCTATTCTTGCCAACATGGTGTTATTTTTCTCCATCCTCTTTCTGGCAGCCACAGAGTACCTCAGGTGGTCTTCTGTTATAGCTGCGGCTGTGTTTTCTGGGTTCCTATAGCTACGTCCTCTTGCCCTAATCTCTGCCTCACCTGGCAAAAAAAAAAAAAAAAAAAAAAAACAAAAACCAAAAACCCTTATTGAACTCCCTTAGTCACATGATTCAATTGTCTCTTCTGTTTGCTGCTGGGACTCTGACTGAGGTGCCATCTTGGAGGCATTTTCTCTATATACAGAAATGGATGAAATAGAAAACCTAGAGATATTTTGGAGTTACAAAGAATGAAGCATAAGTTGTGCTTGAGCCTTAAGCATACTCAGCATGCAGGATGCATTAACAAAAGAAGGTATTTTTACTAAAAAAGATATTTTTGGAGTGGTGCTTTAAGATGTAATTGGTAATGTTTTCTACTCTATGGGTAACCCTATTTGGTAGTGCATTTATAATTATAAACTCTGCCTTATTATGACCATGAATACAGTTAGTATAATGTATTTAGCACTATAAGATGAGATAACATGTAATTTGGAGAAACAGAGGGTATAATGCATCTGTCCATCTGGAAATATCAGGGATTTATCTCATGTATTCTAATTTTAGATAAGTATTTTCCTCTTAATTCCTTGTATTTCATATCCTTCTAGTGAGTTATAATCCACTTTTTGAGAGTTTTTTTTTTTTAAGCTATTGTGAAATGCATTTCAGGCTGCCTAGGAAAAGGCACTATAGCAACAGAAAACATTCATTCTGCATGTATTTACAGAGGGCTCATTGTGACTCAGGGACTTCACTGAGCACCATGGACTCAATAATGAATAGTATTTGATTGTTGCTTTCAAGGAAATCACAATGTACTTGGGAAAATAGAATTTCAAACAAGTAATTACACTAAGTGTTTTAAAGTATTATTGGTATATTAGCTAGCTTTCTGTGTATCTACATGAGGGTGTAGTTAAGGCTGTCAGCAAAAGTCAGAGAACTTGGTGAGTGACAGGGAATGCCTCATAGACCAAGTGACCTTGAGTTGGTTCTTGAAAGATGGTAATGAGCTTATCAGGAAGATGAAGGAGGGGGGTGGCGTGAAAGAAGGTGTGGAATTTCCTGATGGTTTTGAAATTCAGTGAGGCATATAATTTATCCACATTCTGGTGGCCTTTGGAGGAATGCCTGAATTTGAGGCCAAATATAAAATAGTAATCCAATCCTTAATATTCATTGTCACTTAATACGAATTCCACATACTCTAAAAATATTAGAGGAACGTAAACAAAAGAAAAACAATGTTTTAAAGAATGTTTAGGCATTTAATGGGAAACATCGCTAGACCTCTTGCAGCAAATGTTCTAAATGTGGAGCAGTGTACATTTTTAATTCATGAACATCTCAAAGGAGAGTGATAGATCTATTGGCATCATATATCAGTGTGTGCCTCTGCTCATATTTATGTGCCTTTATACCAAATTTATTACCGTAAGATTGCTTTTGCAATTACTAGTGATGGCATCCATTTTTCAGAATCATTTCTCTAGCAGAACATATCTGACACTTCTACCCTAAAAGATATTTGTACCTTCCTTCTTTTAATTATGCTAGTCCCTAACAGTTCAGGGTTCAGTAATCGTGTTATCTCAAGGCAGGCTAATGGGTAAACACTGCCTATCAACACCATAGTTTTGGACAGAATGAATTTCTGAGTGCTGCTTACTCTGTAGGACATGGGTAAACAAGAACTATGCTGTACAGGCATGAGCAAAATGGTGACCAGACCACATGAACATGATAGTCAAAGTTTATGTGAACAGAACCCTTAAACTTGTCATGTTACAGGCCATTTTATCAAATGTTTATCAAAAGTTTTTTTATCAAAATAGTTTTTATCAAAAACTTGAGGTCTCATGAATTATGAAGACAGGAACAAAGCCTAGCCAGGTCTTATGGAACTAAGTACCAGTATTAAGCATATGTCCCACTGTCATACAGGGATTCCCCGTCTCTTTGTATATCTATTCTACTCTTCCTATCCCTTGTTTGTTACCTTACTCTGCCTTTTAGTTATCTCTTGCCCTGTAGCAAACCACTCCAAAACTTATTGGCTTGAAACCACAACCACCATTTAGCATCTTCATGAATTTGTGAGCTGCCTGGGCTCAGCTGAGCAGTTCTGCTCTGTCTGGGGCTGCAGTTTTCTGGGATTCAGATGAGCTGGAATGCTCAGGATGCCCAGGAATGCTCAGTGACAAGGTGAGCAGTTGAGTTCAGCTAGATTGTCAACTGGAACACCTATCTTCAATGTAGCGCCCCTCCCCAGGGCTTGGGCTTCTCACAGGATGGGTGCTGGGTTCCAAGAGGAATCATTGCAAATGTACAAAAGCACAACATTAAGGTTTGAATCTAAAATGTCCCCCAAAGGTCATGTGTGCCCAGCTGGTGGCACTTTCCTGGGAGGCTATAGAATTTTAGGAGCTGGAACAAAACTTGCAGAGATTGGTCGCTGGGGGTGGGCCTTTGGTGCTTTTATGCAGACCCCCAGTTCTCGTCATTGTCTCTCTGCTTCTGATCTGCCATTACAGGAGTTCCTCTACCACCTTTCCTGCAGCCCTGCTTGCCCGGCCTCTATAGAGTAAAATCCTCTAAACAATGACCCCCAGTAAATCATTTCACCCATAAGTTGTTTTGGTCAGGTATTTTGCCACAATGAAGCACAAGCTGTCTAAAGCACACAAGTTGCCGACATCCTTACAACTGAGGCGTAGATGACCCGGATGACCAATCCTTCTGCATCTTGTAGGTCAAAGCAGTCCTAGGGTTAGCTTCGAGGATGGGAAGTAGACTCGACATGTCAACAGGAAGAGTGACACACAGTTTACAACTGTCTATGTGTATGTGTAGCCTGCAGCTGTGCCACTGTGACATTTGATCCCATCAGATCTCAGAAGCTAAGCAGGGTCAGGCCTGGTTAGTACTTGGATATGAGACCTTCTTGGAACTCCAGGTGCTGTAGGCTTGGGAGAAGGACCCGGAAATCCACTCCCAAAAAACAATCAGCCATTGAAAACCCTACGAATAGCAGAGAAGCACAACAATAGTGTTTCGTCTGTTGTACATAGGGTCACTAGGAGTCAGGCACTGTCTCAGCGTCACCTAACAACAACAACAACAACGTGTGTGTGTGTATTTTTTTTTTCCACGTATCTCAACATGTCCCTCAGCCCTCACTATTCATGGAGATTTTTAATTAAATTTTCATCATCTATGGCCCCTGTATCTCTTGGTTAAAATGTTCCCAAGAGACACTTGTGTTGGTAGCCAACTATCTCATCATTGGTGGTTGAGAAGGTCACGGCTTGTGCTACTAAGATTTTCTTTGAGGGATTCAGGTGGGTTGTGTTGTCTCAAAAAAAAGCAAGGTTAGTCTTAGCAGTGATGGATGAATGGTGAGTATTAGAACTGTGATGATCATTTGAAGGAACTTTCAGGGCTTACCCATTCCACTGACGCTTGAGATAACTAACCTTTTATTGGTCCAAAAGGCTTATCTTTTGCCTTCTAACTTTTTCTTGGGCCATTTTTGTCACTCATTTTCCAGGCTCATTTTAATTAATTAGTGGTACTTGGGAGTTGTACCTAGGATTTTGCACATACTTTATAAGTGCTCTACCACTTGGCTGCATCCCCCAGCGCATTTTTAAATTTTTTATTTTGAGACAGGGTCTTGCTAAGTTATGCAGGCTGCTCTGACTTGTAACTCATGATTCTCTAGCCTCAGTCTCCCAAATTGGTAGGATTACAGGCATGCATCACTGTGCCCAGCTTATTTATTTATTTTTTTGAAATACCTAACAACAACAAAGGGAGAAGGATGTGGCAATCCACTCCCAAGGCAATCCCAAAACAATCAGCCATTGAAAACCCTATGAGGGTTGCTATGAGTCGGACACGACTAGATGGCACCTAATAACAACAACAGCAATGACACAGTATATAGTGCAGCTTTACACTCTCTGAGGCCCTCAGTTCAACCCCCAGTACCACAAAAATGGGAGAAGGACCTGGCAGCCCACTCTTGAAACACTCCTGATAAAAATCAGCTATTGAAAACACTATAGCAGAGAATAGTAGAGAAGCACTGACATAGTGCCGGGCATGGCACTGTGTTAGGGAGTGTTTTGTTCACTTGTACATAGGGCTGCTATAAGTCAGACCAGATTCGACAGCACCTAACAACAACAACAACAACAACAACAACAACAACAGTACACAACTCCCCTGCCTCCCTACCTCCTTCCTTCCTTCCCCTCAATCTTTATTTCTTGTCTCCTTCCTTCTTTCTTTCCTTTCCCTTTGCCTTTTCCCTTTTCATTTCTTTCCTTTGTTTTCCTTTCCTTTCCAGGAGGTATTGTTATCTTGAATTCTCAATCCTCCTTCCTCTGCTTCCCAAGTGCTGGGATTACAGGTATTCATTGCCATACCTGGCCGTCTCCTATTTCTACTCTTTGTCGTTCCTTGTCCCTGAGACAGGAAGGTGCTCTCTCCTAGCCTCTGTTAGGTAACTTTTAATATATTCTTTAGCTACCAGCTAAAATATCACTTCTTGAGGGGCACATGGAACTTTCTGGATTAAGTCTAATCCCCTGTTCCATCTCTGTTTCCTTCATCACACTAACCACACTTTGTACCTTTATGTTTATATGGCTGCTTGAGCACTATGCCTCCCACTGTAGGCACTGTAAGATGAAGGAATAATTCTGTTTTCTTCAGGGATCTCAGGCTAGCTGAGTGTAGCTCATGTTAGGCACTAGCTAATATTTTTTATTGATGTGAGCTAAGAACTGGGGCAATTGCCTTAAAAAAGGAAAAGTTTAAGGGAAAGAACATTTATCTTGATGAGAGAAATTAAGACTAGTCCTGTTTCAAGGAATATCACGTTATAGTTTATTGTGCAACCATTCTGCTATCCCGTGGTAATACCTTGAAAGTCAGTGAAGTCCTGTCATGAAGAAAGCAATGACGGAGGCTATGTTGTGTTTCTGAAATGTCGCCAGAATTCCTACTCAGAGATGGACCACGCATGCCTGATTAAAAGCCAAGATTTTTTTCCCTTTTTCTTCCACTATCCAGTGGCCCCAATCTATAACCAGAGATCTCAGTGATGGCTGAACTTTATGACATCAGGCCAGAACTGCTCATTCCATTCCTGTTTGCTCTCCCATGAAGCCAGTATCTTGTTTGACTATAAGCCAGAGATTGGTTAGATTACACTTTGGGATGTGATGTACTTGTGAGTATAATCTCCATGATGTAACTATGAGCTTTACTTTGTTATTCTGTGTCATGCTGTTTATCTAAGAAGAAAGTTAATGGAAGAATCAAAATGGCAGAAGGGACACACAAAGATATATCAGGAAGTAACTGAGATTCTGTTTTATTCAAAGATGCTGTATTCTGAATTCTAGGGTTTTTCAATCTCCTCTTCTGAGATGGAGATAAAAGAAAGATTGGAGGTGATATTATTTCAGTTCATTTATTTCACTAAAATAATTTACTTTGTTGTTGTTGTTGTTAGGTGCCGTTGAGCTGGTATCCAACTCATAGCGACCCTACCTACAACAGGTGAAACACTATTGCCAGTGCTTCTCTGCTATTCATAGGGTTTTCCATGGCAGATTGATTTTTGGGAGTGGGTTGCCAAGTCCTTCTCCCAAGCCTACAGCACCTGGTATTCCCAGGTGGTCTCCCATCTAAGTACTAACCAGGCCCAACCTTGCCTAGCTTCCGAGATCTGATGGGATGGGATACCACAGGGCTATAGCTGTAGGCTAATTTACTTTAGTAAATATTTATTCAATACTGTATATATGTCCTGCTGGATGGTGTAAAAATAAATAGCAATTGATAGGTATTCTTGAAGTTTACATCTACTCAGCAAATATAGCATGCATATATGATATGAAGTCCTAATGAAAGGGTCAGGTAAGAAGATATCATAGGACCTGAATGGGGGAGGGCTGGAAGAGTTATGGTTGTTCTTATAGTGGGGTCAAAATATGAGCGGAGCCTTTGTGGATGAACAGATTTAGGAAAAGTTGTACAGAAGGGAGAGGAGAGCACATTCTAGGCTAAGTGAGAGTGAGTAAGAAGGCCCTTTTGTACTCCAAAGACAGTGAAGGCATGTGGGGTAGGGATGGGAGGCCACAGTGTGGATGCCTATAGCAAGGCTCTGGGTGAGGATTTGGAGGCCCGGGTGCAGAGATTTAATGCATGCAAAAATGGGGTGTCATGTCACAAAACTGTAATTTGGGGAATTATTTTCTCTATAGTTGAAAACGGGGCTGGGATTTAGCTCAGTTAGTGGAGCGCTGCTCTGCAGTCTCTGAGGTCCTGAGTTCGATTTCCAGCACCACAAAAATAGGAGAAGGGCTTGGCAATCCACTCCCAAGACAATCCCAAAACAATCAGCCATTGAAAACCCTATAAGGGTCACTATGAATCGGACACGACTTTACTGCACCTAACAACAACAACAATAGTTGAAAAGGTAGTTTTGATTAGGCAGAGGCTTGAGCCAGAGACATCACCCAGAAAAGTGTTGTGCTCACTGCCAGATGGGTGGCAATAGGAACTCAAGGAGAGGAAATTGCACTGAATAGGGTTCAGAAGAAGAATTTGTGGGTTTTTTTAAATTGGATTCCCAGTAGGAAAGATGGAGGAAGAGGAGATAAGAGGATCTTCAGTCTGGATAAGTGGAAAATTATTTTCATAATTACCAAAACCAATAATTACCAAATCACCATAATTACCAAAACCAGAAATGTATGATCATGCTAAGGTTGAATGAACTAGGGGGCAACATTTCTTAGCCACAATGGCAGATAGCTCCAGGTTGGTTAAAAAATAAAGGCTAAAGCTATAATTTAATGCATCATCAGGAGCTATTAGACCAAATAAGCTCAGTGAGCACAGATTTTGAGTTGATTTAGCTTTCTGTCACTATGACTAAATAACTGAAGGATGAATTTGAAAGGAGGAAAGGTTTATTTGGGCTCATCATTTCAGAGGTTTCAGTCCCTGGTCACTTGGCCCTGTTGCCTTTGGGCTGGTGGCAAGGCAGAGTATCATGGTGAGGAGTGTGCAGTGGAGGAAGCCACCTGTTTCATGGGATCTGGGAAGGAAAGAGAGAAACAGGAAGGATCTGGGGTCCCAGTATCCACTCCAAGCACAGTCCTCAAATAACATAACTTCTCCACTAGGCCCCATCTCTCAAAGGTTCTACCCAGGTCTTCAAACTCATGAAAAATCGGGTTCACATTTGGGTGTGAGTTTAGTATGTTAAAATTTAGAGGGTTTGAACTAGGTTGGATTTGGATTTTAATCCTATGTTTACATAGCAGGGCTTCAAACCATACCCAAACCCTGAACCTGTTACGGTTAAAGCATTTAAAACAATTTTCCTAAACCCCAAACCAAACCTGAACCTAAACCTGAACCCAGTGAAAAATTGGGTTCAGGTTCAGCTTTTAATTTTTTTTATCGTTAGCTGTTTAAAAATTGAAAAAAAATGTATTCATCTATCTACACATAGGATTAAAATTTTGAATTTGAACCTGAACTGAACCTGAACTCTTGACACTGAATCCACATCCAAACCCGAACCCCGTTTTCCTTGGGGTTGAAGCCCTCTTTCTACCCCTTCCTAACAGCATCAAGCTGACAACCGAGCCTTTAGCACAAGCCTTTGGCAAACATTCCAGATCCACACTATAGTAGCATTTTAAGCAGAGAAGTGAACAAGCAAGATGTCTGCCTTCAAATATTGACATCCAGTTCATAAGTAAATTGTATTTGTTTTATATTCAACATGTCTCCTTCCTCACCACCTTCTGGTCTGACCCCCATCCTCCTCTGCTGGATTCTGCAGGAACTTTTCAGCTAGTCTTCCCACAAAGGCTCCCAACCACCTGCACTGTGTTCTCAACAAAGCAGCCAGGGTGATTCTTTTGAAATATGTCAGCATTGCTGTGCTCCCAGCCTACAGTGGCTTCCCACCTCATTCAGAACATAAGCCAAAGCCCTTACAAGGGCCTTCAGGGCCTGGCAAAGTCCCTTCCTTGTTATCTTTGACTTCATCTCTTCCTGCCATCTCCCTTGTTCACTTCATGTTGGCCCCCTTGCCAAGTGCTGTTCCTCACACATGCCTCCCCGAGGGCCTTTGCACTTTCTCCCTTTGCCTGGAAAGCTTTACTCACAAGTATCATTATGACTTCTTTCCTCAGCTCCTTGAAATCCTCGCCAGTTGGGGCCTTTTTTACCCTCTAGTTTTAATATTCCCACCATTGTGTCTTGTACTCCTGGCCTCCTTTTCCTCTGTACCAAGGGTATCTAACCTTTTTGCTTCCCTGGACCTCGTCAAGTAAAGAGGAATTGTCTTGGGCCACACCTAAATTATATATTCAGTGCATTTACATAATGGGAGAGGTAATAAAGAAAATAAGCACTAAAAAACATGTGTTGTTAAAAGATTTTGTGGGGCAGCATTACCAGCTGTCTGGGTCATGGGTTGAACACTCCTGCTCCATAGCCTTTAGTATCTTCTTGTTGTTGTTGTTGTTAGGTGCCATCGAGTCGGCATCCGACTCATAGCCACCCTCATAGGGTTTTCAATGGCTGAGTGCTTCGGGATTGCCTTGGGAGTGGATTGCCAGGCCCTTCTCCCATTTTTGGGGTGCTGGGAATTGAACTCAGGGCCTCAGAGACTGCAGCACAGCGCTCTACCCACTGAGCTAAATTCCAGCCCTAGTATCTTCTTGAGTCCAGACAAATTTCTTTTCCGTGTGTTAAAAGTTTCCCCTCCAGGATGGACATTCCATAAGAATAGAGGTTTCTCATAGAGGAGGGTAAGGGGTAACCTATATGAATAATGCTTATCAAATTGCATATATGAAAATTGCCACAACGAAAAGCATGTCAAAATGAATCACATTATGATGTACATTAAAAATTTCTAAAAAAATAAAAATAAAAAAAAAGAATAGAGGTTTCTGTGTATCGTGCACTATGACATAGTCAGTGCCCAGACCCCGGGCCCAGTACTCAGTAAACATTTGCTGCATAGATGGAACACATTCCCTCAGAAGCTTCTTTGCGAGTGGACTTGTGGCTTCCTTGAGGTCAGCTGTCAGTAATTTTTAACTTCATATTCAGGCGTAGTTAGAGCTTTATATTCAGGCATATTTACTTATATCCAATAAATATTGAATAAGTGAGTAAAACTTGAAGTATAAAATCCTACCCTTTCATATTATCTAGCTCTAGAAAGTTTCACTACTAAATGGAATATTTAAGTTATGATAGATGGAGCCAGGCATGGGGGCTCAGGCCTATAATCCCAGCACTCAAGAGGCCAAGGAAGGAGGATCCAGAGTTCAAGGCCACCCTAGGCCACATAACAAAGATAGAGGGGAGGGAGAAGAATAGTATTTTTCCTTCATTTAGCTGAGCCTCCAATTTGGGCTTTAGAATTCACATAGCAGTTTGGCATTTCTTTCATTATTACTATGATTATTAATTGGATGCTATTTAAAAATGTGGACTTTAAACTCCCAGCTGATGTTTTAGATTATACTATACAGGGTGCAGAAATTGCTGGGGCTGACTGTAACTATTCATGGCCAATTAAGGAACAGCATTGGCAAGAAGCACAGGGTTGAGGCAGTTGTGTGTTGTGAGAGTCCTGGCCGCTGTGGTTCACATATGGGGAATTAGCTGGCTGGGATTCCTTCTGCAAAAGGGATCTTAATTTGGCTACCTGGTGGGTGCTTTCATAAATGAAAAGAATAAGCAGTTTTGAAGGATTTAATTTTGTAGGGGAGCTAAAGAGAGAAAGAGAAGAAAAAAAGTGAAGAAATAACTCTAGTGGGGAGCATTTTCTTGAGAAGTCCTTTGCAGTTTGCTTTTTTGTTTTATTTTGTATCACTTTTATTTCTTCCCAGGATCTGTAGATGTCTTTTGAAAGAACACATGCAGAAAAACAGGCTGTAGGAGGTGGAAATGAGTTCTGTAAAGTTTAAGGTTTCCAAAGGTCGGAACTGCTCAGAGAAGCTGGGCTGTGCCACGTCTTTAAGGTTTATACTGGGGAGCACAAATTCCTGCCGTTTCTGCTATTCTTATTCACATGTGTCCATGACCCCAGTAATGGCTGGGTTCTTATTTATATTTTTATGCAGGGCTTCTTGAAAGGATTTCAGATGAAAGGGAAAAATGACACAAAGGAACCTGAAAAACTTCAGCAGTGGATTGTACCTTTGCTTAACTTTAGGGTGAAAACAATTCATAGAAATTTGCTTTGAATTTTCCTAGCTTCTGAAAATCCCATACAACCCTTGTTTTCAGATACAGTGTCTTGGGCAGGTCAAAAGAAAGTTCAAATTAAATTAAATCTCAGAGAACAAGGCTATGCCCACGTGCACCCAAAAGTTCACCATGTGACATTTCTTCAGGCTACTGCGTGGTGTCAGTAGGAAGGATGTTTAAATCAATGACAGAGCTTTTTCTCTGGTTCTGCCTAAAAGCGCCTGAGGTATACTGGCTGTTAGGTCAAAAGGCATAGAAGGAGAAACTTCAATGATGAAGGGTTTTTCGGCTTTAGAGCATCATAGCTATGTTTACACTCATTTCTGTCCTCTTTAAAGAGGACACCTGATGAGGTAACCAAAATAGTGACCTTTGTGTCCAAGGTGAAAGTGGAAGAGAATGGAAATGTTTCTCCAGTGAGCTTTGTGATGGGAAGCTGGAAATCTGAACCAGGGTTTCTAAAAGGACTCTGTAAGACTGCTGCTTCCGAGGCGTGACTTTCATGGCAGGGCACAGTCTTGGACTGAATCCTCCACTCTCAGCTAATGGCTTAAAACGTTTTCCTCCAAAAATAAGAGCAGATTATTATTATGGGTTTTTTTTGTTTGTTTGTTTGTTTTCTGATTGGGTAAAGGAAGACACTACAAAATCTTCTTCCTTTTTTTTTTTTCCTGGTCGTCTTTTATATATTTGAAAAATGTCAGTCTTCATCAACTCTGAATTCATAATAACTTTTATCTAGCTAATGGAATTATTAAGGTTGTTTTTCTTGTCTTCTTTCCCCTGCTGTTGCCTAGTGTTTGTAACGATCTTTTTTTGAATTTGGGTAGGGAAGAGGGTGTGGAGACAATGCACAGCAAATGAGCTGTGTTATACTCAGGTCCCATCCTACTTGTTAATTTCTCCTTCCATCTATTTGTTTATCCTGCTAGCCTGCATCCACCTATCCAGTATTCACTGATAACTATTATGAACAACCTAAAATTTGATAAACAAGGATCTCACCTCTCTAGGAATGTGGGAATAAATGATGGGCATTTACAGTGAAAAGATGTTAAAGTCAGGTAAATCCTATCAAGGGAAAGTTTTGCATCCTCTTCCTGTGGGTTCAAGGGAAAGCTTCTAGAAAGTACTGTGTCACCCAATACATGAAGGATGAATGAAGTTAGCTGGATGAACATTGTGTGTGTTTGGGCTTGGTTGAGACTAAAGAATGAGGAGGAGTTTTCAAAGAAACTCCATATTCTAGAGGTCACATTTTATATTATTAGGTGGAGTTGAGTTAGGGTCTGACTCATAACAACCCTGTGTACAACAGAACAAAACACTCCCCAAACTGTGCCATGCCCAGGACTATGTCAGTACTTCTCTACTATTCATAGGATTTTCAATGGTAGATTGTCTGAGGATTGTTTCGGGAGTGGGTTGCCAGGTCCTTCTCCCATTTCAAATTTAGTTGCTGTTAGGTGCCATCAAGTTGGTGTCCAACTCATAGTGACCCTATGTGAACAGGCGAAACACTACTGTTAGTGCTTCTCTGCTATTCACAGGGTTTTCAATGGCTGATTGTTTTTTGGGAGTGGGCTACTGGGTCCTTCTCCCAAGCCTACAACACCTGGTGTTCCCAGGTGGTCTCCCATCCAGGTACTAACCAGGCCTGACCTTGCTAAGCTTCTGAGATCTGCGAGGATCACATGCCACAGTGGTATGGCTGCAGGTTTCAAATTTAGAGCTCCCACAAATCAAGACTAAGTCTGTCAAAAGAGGCAGTGTTTCCTTTTACCAGCTAGTAGGATGCCACCTAGTGGCTACTGTGCAAACAGAATTTAAAATTCCCTGGGCCCAACCATCATGGAAACTTAGTTCTTGAAGAATTTTAGTATGTTGGGGGCCTTAAATTGCCTCAAATGAATGTGGGACCATGTTAATGATTTTATGCCATTATTTCAGAGCTGCCATAGTTCAGGTTCACACCAAATATAAGCATCCTCTGGAGACTTTCATAGCAGTAGCCCATGGTCCATTTGATGGAATTAAAAGATTCAAGATGTACAGCATGTATATAGGGTAGTAGGATTTGGGTCGAAAGGAGAAGAAATGCATAAGGAATCAATGCCTAGATCATGAAAGGCCTGTAAACCATGTTAAAAGACAAACTTACACATGTTAAAATTGTGAAGAGCTTGTTTGAGCATATGAAGGTAGAAATTAGACTATGTGTAGATTTTAGGTATCTGTGGGACATTTATCCTTCATTTATAATCAGCCTTTGATTATAAATTGGGTAAGCTTTTGTGATGTGAGAGTTCCTTGAGATATTTTGTTTTTGAAGGGTTCATTGACCATTTTGAAAGAGAACATAAAATGTATGGCCGAACTGCATGGAGGTTCAAAGATACTTGAAGTATAATGCTAGAGGATATTTTATTGGGGCACATACTTGGGAGTCAGCAGTAAGATTAGTAGGAAACAGGAAATAGACAAGTTAAATTGATTTCTCTATTGTGCAACTTCTACAGCCTTATAAGCACTAATATGTGTTAAAGTTTGCAGAATGTCTTAGACTTGTTTCACTAACAAGGAACCTTTGTTGTAGAAATAATCATTACAGTCTCATAAGGACTAGTAGCCAAAGGAATGTTGTTTTCTATCTATTGCCCTGCCTGCTACCGTACCACTGTGGCATCTGATCCCATCAGATTTCGGAAGCTAAACAGAGTCGGACCTGGTTACTACTTGGATGGGAGACTACCTGGGAAAGCCAGGTGCTGTAGACTTGGTATAAGGACCCATCAACCCACTCCCAACAATCAGCCATTAAAAACCCTGTGAATAGCAGAGAAGCACTAATGATACTGTTTTTCCTGTTGTATGTAGGGTCGCTATGAGTTGGACTCTGACTCCACGGCACCTAACAACAACAATCTATTGCCCCAATAATCATGTGCAATAAGCAACCACAAAACTGTAGTGGTATAGAATAGTAAAAATGCATTTATCTTAGAAGTTGGAGAGGTTCAGCTGATTTCCTGGGCTTGGCTGATGTCAGCTGACCTGTGTCTGAAGCCCCTGTGGGTTGGGCAGTTGGCAGGTCTGCTGATCTCGCCTGGATTTGCCCACATGTCTAGGGGCTCAGCTTTCTGTGTGCTGATCTAGGATGGCATCAGCTAGGAAAACCAAGGTGATTCCTCTGCTGTATATGTCTCTTCTTTCTAGGAATGGTAGACCTAACATGTTTACCTGGGTATGGGAGACCAGCAAGAATGGGAGGAAACTCAGTTGCATGAGCACTTTTAAAACCTTTGCTTGCATCCTGTTTGCTCATGTCTCATTGGCCAAAGGCATTTATGGCCAATGACAGAAGAGGAGGGGACTACAAGGTTACATGTCAGGGACTGTGGGTACAAAAAGGGTGAAGAATTGGACTCGCTCTGTAATTAGACTGCCCTAGACCCAACATGCTGTTCTATCACCCTGACATCTGATCCCATCAGATCTCAGAAGCTAAGCAGGGTCAGGCCTGGTTAGTACTTGAATGGCAAACCGCCTGGGAACACCAGGTACTGTAGGCTTAGGAGAAGGACTTGGCAACACACTTCTAAAAATCAATCAGCCATTGAAAACCCTATGAATAGCAGAGAAGCACCGACAATAGTGGTTGACATGGCACAGTTTTGGGTAGTGTTTGCTTGCAGCTGTAGCATTGTGGCACCTGATCCCATCAGATTTCAGAAGCTAAACAGGGTCTGGCCTGGTTAATACTTGGATAGGAGACCACCTGGGAACACCAGGTGCTATAGGCTTGGGAGAAGGACTTGGCAACCCACTCCTAAAAAACAATCCACCATTGAAAACTCTATGAACAACAGAGAAGCATTGACAATACTGTTTCGCCTGTTGTATGTAGGGTCACTATGAGTTCGATACTGACATGATGGCACCTAACAACCAACCAGACCCAATGTAGGGATTGGTGGGTGAGAGCATAGTCAACTGATCAAGGAATGAGGTTAGACTTTTCTCTGTGCTATGGCCACAGACTGTAATTTTATTCTGGTAAGCAGACTCACAAATAGATGTCTGGGCCATGTCAAGGAAGAGACAGCTTATCTAGTTCTGCAAAGGGCTTTTATTGTCTTTGTATGGACTCATTTCGTTCAGGGTTGAAAGGACTGCAGACACCGTCTAGTTCTAGTTGCATCATGTTGGAAATGAGAAAACAGAGGCCCAGAGAAGATAATTGGCCTACTTAATACCAACCAGAAGCAAAACTGGGTTTCAAACTCAGGTCCTCTCTCAAGGCATTTGGGTTTTAATGACCTCAAAGAAGCTTTGTTGGAGGGTGGAAGGGACTCAAATATATTTTCTTTCTATAACAACAAATCACATTCTTCCTAGAAGAACTGTAATGTAAATAATTTCTACAACAGGAAGGTTAGAGAGTAGTCATGCTTGCCTTGGTCTTTGGAGGGACTGAGGGCAAGGATAGATAAACATTGAGTAGCTGCTGAATACTGTGGCTGGAGATCTTTGATAACAGATTTTTGGTTTTGGAGATTTTTCTCTCCTCTGTCCCTTCCATGCCCCTCAAAATTTCTGTTTCATGAAAGAAGCCAACAGAAGGCTTCTGAGAAGAGAGGAAAAAATTTTTGTTCTAGCACCTACCTTCTCAAACAGCAGATAAAATTGTGAAGGCCAGCTAGAACAGCAGGAACATTAACACTTAATTTAGCTGACAGTGGTAAGGAACAATTTGTGCTAAAGTAAAACTTTTATAATGAAATTCTACCCATTTAAGCATATCAGATAAACTAGCTATTTTTATGATGGGAATACTTTTGGAGTACTACATATACTTTCCTGATTTACTAAACAGAGAATAGAAACTTTTCAGCCTCCTCCTTTTAGATACAAGTTACTGAACTATGCAGCAACATAGCACTATGCTTTATAAAGAGCCAGGTAAATGTCAGGCATTATTCCTGTTATTATTTTCTTAGGGCTGCTGGAGTACATAGGGCTGCTTGCTATTCAATAAAATTGCTTTAGACCAGCAGTCCCCAACCTTTTTGGCACCAGGGATCAATTTCATGCAAGACGCTTTTTCCATGGGTGGAGTGGAGGGATTCTTTGGGGATATAAGCCCATGGGGTGGGGCTCTAAATACAGAAGAAAATCACTCATTACTCACCTTCTGCTGTGTGGCCCTGTTCCTTACAGGTACCTAGTTCCTAACTGGTACCCAGCCTGTGGCTCAGGGTTGAGGACCCCTGCTTTAGACACTTCTTAAAATTCCTATATTTTATTCTCAGAGTGTTTCTCTATACTTCTTTATTGCCAGTTATCAGCTGTATTTTGGGACTGCTTAAATACAGATTTGTTTTTAGATATATTCCATGACCTCTTCCTGCTCTGCTACCTATTACAAGAAGCTCCATTTCCCAGGCATCCTTGCTCTCTGGCCTCTGGGTAGGTTTGGGCAGTGAATCACCTGCAGGAGACTGGAGGGAGAGACTGAGGTACCTGCCCCTCTCCTGTATCTTAATAGCTCCAGGAAGAGCTGTGTTTCTTCCATGTCTTCTACTCTCGCCTCCATGGCAACCTGTGCTGGTATCCACCTTATCAGGTGGCTCCATCTTTAGGGCTGCAGTAACACTACATCCTGCAGTCATATCCCCTATTATGCAAATGAGCAGCTCTCTTCAATTGCTGGTCTCTGGCTGTCCATCTCCTCTGTAACCATCTTTTGGTTTGAAACTCTGAGAATGGTTTGTTGTCTGATTGACTTTGAGGACAGTTTGTTGAGGTTGGGCCTTGATTCAAAAATGCTGACCTTTGCAGGTGCTTGACATTGGGTGGAGCGGCTTTCTCTGGATGAGGGCAGATTTCTGGAGAAGAAGGACAGCTGGGTATCATGCCTTTGTCACTCATGTGAGCAGGGTAATCAGTTCTTTGGTCCTAAAGTTGGGTCTGAGACTCACATCATAGTGGCTGAGAAATATCTCCAGGTGCATAATGTAAAAAAGAAATAGCTGATGGGTGAGAAATGCCATTACCTGATGCATAATGCTTGGTGAATGCTCAGTAGCATTGGTTATTATTCCTGAATGACTTATGGACATTCCAGGAAATGGACTTTATGAGTCGAGTTATTCTGAGCATTTTTACTGACTTCCTCTCCATAACTCTGTCTCAGAGAGTTGAAGAAAAGCAGAGTAAGTGACCTGTGGTTAAGGAGAGTTCTATGGCTTCTACACATACACTCTGAAACACTTTTGTACTTTTATGTTCCTGTTAATATGACTTATGCATAGGTTCTCAGATCTCTATACCCTAAGGTATTTGAGGCCTTTACCATCAAGTTTGACACAAATTAATCCAGCTCCTATTTTTTGGAACTTTTATTATGTAACCAGGTTACTAAACATGCAGTATCTTGTCATTTGTTAGGATGCCTCTCAAAGGGGTTAAGATTCCCATTTTAGGATGAGGCCTGGGGTCAGTCAGGTTAAATGACACGCCCCAGGTCACTCAGCCAAGAAAGTGACAGAAAAGCTCTCCCGCTGGGGCTGCCAGCCACACTGTGAGCCTGTGCTTTTAACTGTACATTTGAACGACTTAAACAGCAGCAGGGGAAACCTTCTCCTCAAAAATAACTCTAGCAAAGTGTAGGTGTTGTTTTGGTAGAAACAGTTCAGCTGTTGCCATAAAAATCTTCCCCCAAATGGCTTTGTGAGAGCAAAGCTGTGCAGGCTCTGCTTGGGTTTGTGAAGGGAGCCGTATGGCTCAGCTACAACACAAATGATTTGTTTTCCTGGCCTTGTTGGCAAAGTGATTTAATTTCTGGATTTCTCTGAAGATAAAAAAAATCTAAACACATAAATTTTTATATATATATATATAATTAGATGTTTTAAAGAAGAGCCATGAGGAAAAGTCAACATGGGAAACCCAGGTACATTTCCATTTAGTAAATGACACGATGAGAAGAGAAGAGGTGCACGGATGGAATTTTCTCTGTTTTGTCTTTTCCTAATCTTTAGCTCTTGGTTCTTTCTCAGGAATGAGTATTATAATTAACCAAAACCCCACAACCATGGTGCACATTGGGCATTTGAGTATGTTGGTGTTCGTCACTGGTTTTGGAGAACCAAGCAAAGCCAATAACTATTTCTTTACATCTAAATATAAATGCTTCCTTTTCTGTAGGAAAAATACTACTCAAAAAAAAAAAAACAAAGCTAAACAAAACAAAGCAAACTTTTCAAAATCAGCTAATGACACTGAGAAGTCTAATGAGATATAAGACAAGGGACTGATCCCTAAAAGTGTGTTCTGAAACGCTGTCCTTCTTTGGTAAAATGGGTTGGTTTTGCTTGTTCATAAAAGAAAAAATATAAAATAGTAGTGACTTAAACGAGATGGAAATTCATGATGCAGAAATTCAGAGTGAGGCACTCCATGATTTTATAGTGTTCCCATCTTTCTGTGCTACCATTCTGATCATGTGACTTCCATTTTCTGTTGGTCACTCTAGACAAGTCCATGCAAACTGTCATGTCCACAGTCCAGATGTGCATCAGGAAGGGATTAAAGAGAGGAAAGAAGCCCTCGTAGTTGAGGAAGCTCCTTCACTTTCTGCACTCGTCCTGAAGTTCTGTGTAACACTTCCATTTTTCATTTCATTGGTCAGTATTTGCTCACATGATGATATCTAGCTTCAGGAGAGCCTGGGAAATGTGATCTTTAGTTGGACATGCTGCTCGAATAAACTTGAGCCTTCTCACTGATGATGAAGAGGGGAGTAGATATGGAATGAAAACTGGCAGGTTGGTCTGCTGCATTTGGGATTGTAATACTAATACTACAACCAAAGATTCAAAATGATGGAGTTACCATCAAAAAGTAAATTTTGTTGAACTCTTTTACCCTAATGATCCTTGGAGTCTTGAGCAGGTTGATGTGCATGATGAACATACAGAGCCTCACTCTGGCCTCCTTTATTGGAGGGAATCGTGTTTAGAAAAGCATACTTTCTCCCTATCATTCAACAGATATTGATGAATTATTATGTGCCTTGCATTGTGCCAATCTTAGTGGAGCCTAGGTGCTAGGGTAGCATTTCCCACATTTATTGACCTCTTGCCTTGCCCATTCCCATGTTAAGCCTATTGACACCTCAAAGAAGGAGTATCTTAAGAACCTACACTCTACTAAATGTTAACCTGGAGGTGCTCATTAGTAGGGAGTGAGAGAGAATGTTTGTATCAGGTATCTATCAGTATTTATTGCTGTGTAAAAAACATAAGCCTTTATTATTGTTCACAAATGGGTATGTTGTGTGGTTCTTGTGGCATTGGCTGGGGTCACTTTGACCACATCTGTAGTTAGCTGTGGGTTGAGAGATGGCTGTTGTGATTTGTGGGGGTGGACGTGCTCACTTGCTTGGGTGTGGCTGGGCACTGGCTGATCTAGGATGTTACCTGGGGCCCTGGGATTTTCTCCATCTGGTTTCTCATCTTCCAGTAGGCTAGTCTGGGTTCTCATTGTTTTCATGGTCTCTGAGAAATAGAAGGAGTGCTTGATACCCTTGAGGCCAAAGCTCAGAATTAACACAGCCTAACCTAATAACAACAACAACTTCTGGGGATTCAGGTTAGGGATATGGACTCAATAAGACTAAGAAAAACAAAATCGACTATAAATCATAAACAAGGAGAGCCAGCCAGCCACACACATCATAGAGACTCTCTGTTCATAGGTATATTTCCCTTGTCTTAGTCTGCTAAATTGTTTTGTTAATACATTCTGTGCAGTGTCAGAATTGTTTTTGTTAAGTGCTTTCAAGTCAGGTCCCACTCATAGCAACTGTACGTACAACAGATGAAATACTGCCTGACACTGTGCCATGCCTGTCACTATTGTCAGTGCTTCTCTGCTATTCATAGGGTTGTCAGTGGCAGATTGTTTCAGGAGTGAGCAGCCAGGTCCCTCTTCCTAGTCTGTGGCACCTGGTATTCCCAGGTGGTCTCCCCTCCAAGGACTAACTAGGCCGACTTCTTTCTTAGCTTCCAAGATCAGGCGGGATCAGATGCCAGGGTGCTATGGCTGCAGACAATACTAGAATAAGTTTTTAATAATTGTGGTAGGATCAAGAGTTCAAGGTCAGAGGCAGCCTGCACAACTTAGTGAGACTTTGAGTCAAAATAAAAAATGAAAAATGGGCTGGGGGTGCAGCCCAGTGGTAGAGCATTTGCAAATTATGCGCAAGGCCCTGGGTTCATTCTGCAAATACCTCAAAAAGAATGTGATGGCCATTAGGAAGACCTATTCTTATAGGTTTTCAGTGCTGTTTTAGTCATCTGCCATAGTACATGTTTTCTTCATCTCCAGTTTGTTTCAAACAGTGCAGAGGGGCAGAACTAATGCTATATCTTTGTCAGCTAGCTCTTTAATGTTAGATGTATGATGACCCTCAAGAATGTGCAGCCTCCTCTTCCATGAACTGAGCACATAGCCGTACATATGTCAATGAATTCAAAGAGTCATGTAAAGGACACACATGACCATCACTCAGAATACCGAACACTGGCATGGCCTTACCCATGTGTTCAGTATTGTTCTCAACAACCCTACGAGGTAGGTGCTATTATAGTTCTTCTCTTAGATGATGGAATTGAGGCATAGAAAGGTTAAGTAATGTACAAATGTCACACAGACCTGAGGTTGGTACCCAGGTTGCTATGAGTGGGACCTGACTTGAAACCACTGCTGTCCTGGGTTATACCCATGCTGAAGGTGTGAATATGAGGTCATTTGAAGCATGAGAGAAGTAAGCCTCTAATTCTGACAGAATTGAGAGGGGTGGAAACAATGGCTTAGATTTTAGATATTAACTTTAGATTCTTAGTACATAATTTGCTGTGGCAATTTACAGAGCTATATCTTGCAGGTACATTTGACATTCAAAAGCAATCAAATCGTATTATCTGTTCTTTCAGGGATTACTGGGCTCTGGGCATATTGAAGGTTACATTTGCAACCAGCATTAATTTCCTTGTGAACCATTTTCCTTCATGTTAGTTTAAGGGTTGTTTTTCTTTCTTTTCTTCCCCCCTTTTCAAGGTGGGTGGTCTTGTTGGGTTCTAGTGGAGCAATAACTAATGGGACTAGATGGGTCCACTCAGGTTTATTGCTCAGGAAGTCGCATTAGCCTGCAGAGAGTGAATATGGACTTGGCTGAATATTGTGGACCACTGGTTCATGTCACCATATAGTGCTGCCTTCTGCCCTTCCCTGTTTTACTCCAAATGCCCATTAAATGCAGTGGAGTGAAGAAGGCATATGGTATTAATCTGAAATGATTTTTCTCTTTGTGTTTAATGATTCATTCATGATGGTCATATTTAGAAGCCACATGAACAAATGGAGGAATTTCCCTGGAAGCCAAGGACAGAGAAAAATCATATAGAGAAAAAGATAAATAAGAGATTCCCATTTGCCTTTTAAATTGGAGCTGATTTGTAAATAGTCGTTTACTGTGGTAACGTTTAAGAAAGAAGAATTTCTTGGGATGCTGCATGAATCAGGTACAATGTTAAAATGTTCATTTTGATTGGTGTCTGTGTTAGTCTATTCTCCACTGCTGTGACAAAATACCTGAGAGATACCAACTTAAAGGAGGAAAGATTTATTTTGGCTCATCAATTCAGAGGTTGCAGTCTGAGGTTAGGTGGTTCCATTGCTTTGGGCCAGAGGGGAGGCAGAATATTATGGCTCCAGGAGCCATGGAGGAAGTGAGTCAGAAGAGATTGCTCACTCATAGTGGCCAGGAAGTGGAGCAGGGAGATGTGCAGGGACAAGATATGTCCTTCAAAGTGGTCATCTACTTCCTTCAAGGAGGCCCTATCTCCTAATAGCCCATTCAGCTATGAACCCTTCTCCTCCAGTCACCTCTTCTTCCTCCTCCTCCTCTTCTTCCTCCTCCTCTTCCTCCTCCTCTTCTTCTTTTTCCTCTTCCTCTTCCTCTTCTTTTTGTGGTACTGGGGTTTGAACCTAGGGCCTCGTGCTTCCATGCTTTGCAAATGCTGGACCACTGAGCTGCACCCTCAGCCCATTTTTTTTACGTTTTGAGACAGGGTCTTGCTAAATTAGGCAGACTGCCTCTGGTCTCGAACTTGTGATCCTCCTGCCTCCTCCTCCCGAGCTGCTGGGATTACAGGTGTGCTCCACGGTGCCCAGCTTCCAGTCACTTCTTAATAGTTCCACTGGCTGGAGACAGAACCCTCAACATATCAGCTTTTGGGGACATTTTATAACCATATCACCACCATAACAATGTTAAACAGGTAAGAAATGGGAATGGCAGCTGTTATTTTTTTTTTTTTCAGCAGTGTTAGGGATTAATCCCAGGACCTTATGAATGCTGGGCAAGCACTCGACCACTGAGCTACACCAAACCCATGTCATGTTTAAATATTGTTGTTGTTGTTGTTGTTGTTAGGTGCTGTTGAGTCGGTATCCTACTCATAGCGACCCTCATAGGGTTTTCAATGGCTGGCTATTTCGGGATTGCCTTGGGAGTGGATTGCCAGGCCCTTCTCCCATTTTTGCAGTGCTGGGAATTGAACTCGGGGCCTCAGAAACTGCAGCGCAGCGCTCTACCAACTGAGCTAAACCCCAGCCCTGTTTAAATATTAGTAATTAAAATATGGGGACCTTTAAGTAGGAAAGGAAGGAAATTATAATACGCAATTCAAGATAGTGCCCTTGATTTACTGTGTCTTGTGGAATGGGGTGAGGCATTGTCACATGGGTTTAAAACACTCCTCAGTTGGTTGCTAGTGCCCTTGATTTACTGTGTCTTGTGGAATGGGGTGAGGCATTGTCACATGGGTTTAAAACACTCCTCAGTTGGTTGCTTTTTAATGAAAACAGAAAATAAAACAGAAACTATTTTCCTCTTTACTTACATAAGAGCCCATGAAGAAGTCTCCTCATCTTATGTTGTAATTCATAGACCAGAGGGTCAAGTTTGAAAATATAATTATTTACCTAGAAATATTTATAAAGTGCTAGTAATTTTACTGTTGAGCTGAGGTTTAGCTCAGTTGGTAAAGTGCTGCTCTGCACTCTCTGAGGACCTGGGCTCGATCCCCAGCATCTCAAGAACAGGAGAGCAACTTGGCAATCCACTCTTGAAGCAATCCCGAAACAATCATTGAAAACTCTATGCAGGTCGCTATGAATCAGACCCAATTTGATGGTACCCAACAACAACAACAGCAGCAATAAAGTAATTTTACTGGTAATAACTAACTTATATTGAATTCTTGCTGCATACCAAGTATTATTTTAGCACTTTCCCAGTAACAACCCATTTATCCTCATAATAACTGTTGAAATAGGTACTGTTGTTATGTCCGTTTTACAAATGAGGAAACTGAGGCAGAGACATCTTAAGTAATCTACTTAACGTCACACAGCAAAGAAGACTCAGCTAGTATTTAGGTGCTGGATGCTTCAGTCACAACTGTACAGGTATTTTGAATAGTGTTTCTGAGGTCAGTTATTCAGGTTCTACTTCTATGCTTTTTCCCATGATTAAAATCTAATTCTATCATCATTTAATATTTCTCACTTTTTTAAACCACATATAAATATATTTTAAAAGGAACCCTTACCCTGTTATCTTAAATGGAAAACTATTATGTGCCACAAGTAGTATATATCTAATAAAAATTAGAAAGTGAAGACCACGTGGTGTTATTCAACCCTAAGTCAATGTGACGGCCTGCCAAAACCCTGAGTCAGAAGGCCTGCCAGAGAGGTAGAGAGGGAGAGCAAGTGTGTGTGTGTGTGTGTGTGTGTGTGTGTGAGAGAGAGAGAGAGAGAGAGAGAGAGAGAGAGAGAGAGAAGGAGAGTTAGAGAGGTTTTAAGACCGTTTGATGTAGTCAAGTCAGAGTGAGGGGTCTAACTTCCCTGTTGGGGTTTCTGGGTTACTCCATGCCGGAGCTATAAAGCACCTAACATTATCTGGTGGTTTATCAGTGTTGGTGGCTCCTATACTTTGGGAATCACACGTGTAAAATATAAAGATGTGTCATCTTCAGAATTATCTTAGGGACAATGAAGCAGGAAGATATTTCAATGAATCCACACCCATATTTTTCAGCCAATCCAAGTAAAGGCATTGTCTGCATTATTAATGTTACAGTCACTTGCTACTTCATCTAATCACTAGAAGGTCTCTTTTAGATTGCTTTGTGGAGAGGAATATGGGTGGGTTGTACTCAAGTTCTCACCTAAGAACTTGTGGTTACCCCTGAATTTTAAGCCAGACTACTTAGAATGTGGCCTTAAATGTGGCTTGATCCTTGACACACACCTACTGGTGAACACATTGTTGTTGTTATTGTTAGGTGCCACTGAGTTGGGTCCAATTCATAGCGATTCTCATAGGGTTTTCAATGGCTGATTATTTCAGGATTACTTCAGGGGTGGATTGCCACTTCCTTCTCCCATTCTTACAGTGCTGCGGATGGAACCGGGGTCCTCAGAGAGTTCAGAGCAGCACTCTACTAACTAAGGTAAACATTAGAGCATGTTAAGTGCTTTCATATACAAGTAAGAGATCAATGGGAAGAGTGTCCCTGTGCGATGGCATTCTTTGTATGTATATAGAACATTCATTATTAAAATAAATCATTTTCTTCCTCTTAATTCCCAGGCCTCAGTAAGGGAAATTGCTGGGTGGAATTAAGACCCGTCAATGTTCTCAGTAAATTAATCTGCATGTGAAGGTTTTACTAGTTATCTGATCACATAATTTCCTGTTTTCTGATTATTTTTCCTGATGCCTCTACATTGTAAGATTTTTTCAATTCATGTGAATTCATATTCAGATGATTCTGAAGGGCTAGGACATAGTTTAATGGCAAATCATTTGCCTGGCATGAGCAAAGTCTTGTGTTCAGTCTCTAGCACCAGAAAACAAGCAAGCAAGCAAGAAACCCATAAATGGTTCTGTTAGCAAGGGCCCCTCTGTATATGGGGAGGCCAAAAATGAGGAATTCTCAGGGTTGACCAAGTTTTAACAACTTAAAAATGGTGAAGGAAACTGACTTTGTCCTCTCTCAGTATCTCTATTTCTATTTTTGAAGATTATAGTTAAGTATCAAACATTGATATTATATATTATAGCAGCAAACAGGTAGCAGGATATTAACATGGCATGTGTGGCAAGTGAAATGATTACAACCGACTGCTGTTCAGTATGCTGATGAATTTAAAGACGCTTTTGACAGGCTGTAGGCCTGTTGAGTTGCCATGGGTAGGGAAAAGTGCAGGAAGACAAGCTGACTGTCTCTATACATTAAGGCTGCCATAGGCCCTGCCTTCAAGGGACTGCTGTTCCATTCTTGCTGGTGAGTGGGATCCACCACTGCTTGGTCATACACTAGAGACCACTTTGTCTGCAGGTTTCCTCTGGTGGTGCCCCGGTGCCTCTCATCTGATTTGTAGAGCACCGAGGCCAGGGCAGGTCTCTCACAGCGTTGTGGCTTATTTAGATGCACTCTGTAGTTGTCCTACTTTGCCCTGGGCTGTAGTTGTTGTTAGGTGCCATCAAGTCCAACTCATAGAGACCCTACATACAGCAGATGGAAACACTCCCTGATTCTGTGCCAGACACATGATCTTATTTATGTTTAAGCCCACTGTTGCAGACACTGTGTCAATCCATCTAATGGAGGGTTTTCCTTTTTTTGTTGTTGTTGACCTGCCACTCTCCCAAACAGAGCTAGCTAGGAGTAGGTCCTGCTTTAGGAAGAAAATTAGAAGTGTTTGGGATTGTTAGATCATTGAAGGTATGGACCATATCTCTATGTTCATTAACATACATCTGGCACCTGGCATGGTGCCAACACCTAGAAGCTACTGAGTAAATACGTGGTAAATAAATTGGGTGACTAATGTTTTTTGACATTGTGTTTGTATGTGTGTGTGTATGTGTGTGTGTGTGAGTATGTATGAGAGAGAGAGGGGAAATTACAATGAAACGTGTGCGTGCACGTGTGTGTGTGTGTGTGTGTGTGTGTGTGTGTATTTTACAGCTTCCTTCAGAAATAGAAACTATTTCAGTTCTTGGAACTAAGAAAGATCAAGAATGTTATCTCATAATCAGAGACTGTTGGTGTTGTTAGGTGCCGTCGAGTCTGTATCCGACTCATAGTGACCCTCATAGGGTTTTCAATGGTTGACTATTTCAGGATTGCCCTGGGAGTGGATTGCCAGGTCCTTCTTCCATTTTTGCGGTGCTGGGAATTGAATTCAGGACCTCAGAGACTGCAGAGCAGCACTTTATCAACTGAGCTAAATCCCAGCCCAAGTCAGAGACTAGTTTTCTATAATAATAGTTTCCCTGCTTGAAAGAGAAAGTTACAGGCTCTTTTAGGAAAAGACAAAGATGGAGGCCTCTCCTCCTTTCCTCTTTATATCTGGAGGAGAAGAGAGAGAAACTATGTGAAAAACAGATTGTTTTCTTTTAGACTTTAAGTCTTAAGGACTAGAACATACTAGGAGATATGATCCTTTCTCTTGGGAAATTACTCATACGGGCAGCTCTAAATAGCATGAAAAGGACTTTAGTGTGTCAGGTCTTCAGCTAGTTTATTAGACAGGAAAATGGCCTCCAAGTTGAGTGAAAGCAGAGAAAAGAAAGTAATTAGAATAGTGACAACCAAGGCAAAGGATGGCTGTTGTCCTCTCAGCACCCACTCCGTGTCAGGCTGTGGGGCAGGTATAAATATTAGGACATAAATAATTATTCTTGGGCTGTCTTTTACTTGAAATGTATTACATTTTTAGGTAGATACCCTTATTCTCATTTTAAAAATGAGGAAACTGGAATTTATAAGGCTTGTGATTAATCCAAAGCCACAGAAACAGCTTGTATATCATAGGCTAGCGTTGGAACCCAGGCCTATTTGATTTGAAAATCCAAGTTTTTTCCACAGGTTAAGTGGTTCTATGCCTTTCTTATAACAGTATTCTATATTTACCAGTTATTCCAAATGGTTCAGAGCTTTTACCATTTCTAAAGGAAGAGTTCTACTTTTACAGGGAAGGTCACGTTGGATTGTGGACTTAATGTTTCAAAGTTTGGCTAATACGCCTGGGCATGCATGAGGGGTGGTGGGGGTACGAGGATCCAGGTGGTCTGAATCCTTGATACCCAAAGGGTGGTTCCTGGACCAGCAGCCTCAGAGTCACTTGGGAGCGTATTAGAAATGCAGGGCCTCAGGCCCCATAACAAGCCTGCATCATGGCCTGCACAATGTCCCCAGGTAGTTTTTGTGCAGGTTAAAGATGAGAAGCTCTGGTTTAAACTACTCTGATTGAAGATTGAGTAGATGAGCCAAGTGGTTGGTATAGTGTACAAGAGCAGTTTATACTAGTTGCTGACAATAAGCTGTTATCCTAATTTACTGAGTACTTATCAGATGGTATGCTAAGTCTTCTTGATAGATTTCCTTAATATTTTTAGTAACTCTGTCAGGTAGGTATTTTTTGTCTTATCTTAGCGATGAGAAAATTGAACTGTAAAAGATTAAGTAACTTGTCCAAAATCAGATAGCTCTGATGTCAACCGAGGCATATCTGATTCTAGTTTGAAGCTTTTAACTACCATGTTATGATGTCAGTTTATCTTTAAACCAGGAGCTATTGAGTACAATTGACTGACTGGTGACTGGAAAATTTGACTTGCAGCACAGAGTATGTACCCAGCATTGCTTATATTGGACTTTGTATATTTTTTTTTCTTAGAGTATGATAAAATATTTAGGTAAAAGAATTTATACAGGATTTTTCTTGTTTTATGACTTCTGTTTTAACTTTCAAGATATTTCACTGCAATAATGACAATACTGATAGAATATTTTAATACTGATATCCAGTGATGTGATAAAAGATGTTCAATGCAACCAGTATGAAGAATTAAAAGAGCACTGATGAGCATATTGCTTCAGATGATATTTATTTATTTATTGTTTACTTCTTTGATATGTTCTTTTTATTTTTGTCAGATACTTTTGTTTTATAATGCATTAGGTGGATGGTCTGGGAAGACTGAATTGACTATGGTTATTAGACTGTCATTAATATTCTTTAAAATAATGTTCTCTGCTAATTTGTCCTTTATTCCCTGTAACAGTGAGTTGACTTTTCTCTGAATATACAGAACTGATGGTTTTCCAATTGATTTTTCACAAGTTTGAAAGGGTCAAGGACACAATTAAATAGGTGTTTTCGTCTTTAATCCATAGCCATCTAGGAGTTGTTGTTGTTGTTGTTAGGTGCTGTCCAACTCATAGGGACCCTCATAAGATTTTCAATGGCTGATTGTTTCAGGATTGCCTTGGGAGTGGATTCCCATGTCTTCCTCCTATTTTCACAGTGCTGGGGATCGAACCCATATCCTCAGAGAGTGTGGAGCAGTGCTCTACCAACTGAGCTAAACCACAGCTCAGCTAGGAGTTAGGGGAGCAAAATGTCTGGTGAGAAAGGGAAGGAGGTAGAGACTTGACTGTGCCCAAAGTGTTTTCTTGTTTGTCATGTCACAGTAAATGAATGTTCTGATACTTTCTTAAATATCTCAGTAATTAGAGTCAAACAACAGATTTGATGTACTACTTAGAGCTAGTAGGGGCAAAGGGATGCTGTATGAATATGTTAAGAATTGGAAAGGATGTACTTAGTCTGGAAACAGCCTCATTCGTATTCTCTGGTGCTGTTGTACTTACAGTAATACCAGTGTGTCTTGTGAAGTTTCAGTGTCAAAGATATGAAGCTGTCTGTGTCAACTAATTTTTTAAAAAAGCCTAAAAGATTTTTGTTCTTTGTGAAAAAAGTTGTACCTTTACTTTATGTGCAGCTCTAAAAACAGCTGTTCTTTTTGTTTATTTGTTTGTTTTTATTTAACTCACAAACTTTTCTAGTGGTGTGCTGCTAAATGTTTAACAGCAAGCTCTGGGGAGGGGAGGAGCAGGAGAAGCCTGGTTTATATTGCTTGCCAATTTCTGTGGTGTAAATACTCCCACCAAGGCCAGTTTCAAGCTACCAGCCTGATGTCACTGAACTTGGAGATGGGAAAGATGGACAAAATTGACTTTTTCAGGCTGTACAAGCTGACTCAGAACACCACAATTTTAGCACCAAGAGCTGAAAAGGGGAGTGGGTGCTAGAGGGAGGCAGAGAAGAGAAAGGAAAACTACAGAATGCAGAAAATGATAAGAAACAGAACAGCTAGGGAGGCAGGGATTTCTGTTAAGGGAACTTGAATAAAAGTGTCTGTTCTTTTCCCTGAAAAGGCTATAAAGAAAATCACTAAAAGGTGGAGGGGTAGGGAATCATCACTAAATCTAGGAAATGGCTAAAGCCCAAATATTAAACCTTTGAAAAAAATTTACCAGTTTTGGTGATATTTGGAGTTAACCTGGGGAAAATGAGAATATATCTTTTTTTAGAAACCCAACAGGTGGAGGTTTTGCAACTCCAAGGCCAAGGCACAGAGCCCTTATTTGGAAAAGAGATATTTAAAAGCGTAGGTGGGTCCCACGAAAGCAAAGCTTGTTCCTAGTTTATTCTGTTTCCTGGATTATGGACTAATCTCCATGTTTGATTTTCTTTATTTCCCCTAAAATTTGGGTTTATATTGGGCTTTTGTTTTTTGTAGTAACTAATTATTACAAATGTGAATAATATAATAAAACCCTATGGTTATAGAATTTATTAACTTTAGAGACTACTCATTGACTCTAAGATAGGAAAAACTTTAACCACACTTGTACTTCTTATCATATTCTCTAATCTATTGGTTACTTACTATTCACATTATCAAGATTTATAACATTTTATTACATTTTCTATACCACAAATATTAGGCTTTTGGTTCACATTTAAAGAAATTATGTTGTACAAACTAGTACCAAAGAAAATATCAAAATAGGCAATTTAACAAAAATGAACTAGTAGAATTAAGAAGAACCGCCTGACTATTAGAAACCATAAAATAAATTGGGTAGACTCATTGTTTGAAGGAAAGTATATTGAATGAGTCATCTAAAACAAAGCAATTAAAGGCAAATGTAAACTAAAACTCAGCAGCAGTTGTAATTAATATGAAAGATGGAGGAAGTTTTTACTTTAAACTTGGTACCTTCTGTGGTCTGAACATTTTCAGTAAACTTGTGTTACTTTCACAACGAATTTTTAAGACACCATAGGCTGTATCTGTTTTCTCTACTGAGGCACCATGCATCTTCATACCAAACAGTGACTCTGTATTGTTCTCTTTTTTGCCACATGCAAGTCTCAGTAAATAGCTTGGCTGATTGATGTAGGTCTTACCTAGCCCCAAGCTTTGGAGTGTTTACTTTTCTCTTTTGATTCTCATACACCCTCGTGAGGGAAGTGATTTTATTGCTGTTTTACAGATAAAGAAACTAAGTTTCTGGGATATTAAGCTGCTGGGCCAACATCACATCATCCTATGTCTTCTGAATTATTTTTTAACCTAAATATTATTCTCAATGCATGATAGTCATCCCTTCAATAGAATCTTGTATATTTATTCATTAGAAGCTATATTTGTCAATTAAAGACATTCTTTTAAAGTTATATATTTTCTTATTAGAGGATTAGAAGAGGATGACTTACTTTAGAAAGATTTCAGTCTTTTTATTCATTTGTTATTTTTAAATATTAAATATTTTTGCTGCTGGGGATCAAACCCAGGGCCTTGTTCCTGCTAAGCATGTGCTCTACAATTGAGCTATACCTCCAGCCCCTTACAGGTTTCAATCTGTAAGGGACTATGATTTGGATAAATCACATTGATAATTTAGTTTGTTCTTGAGAAGTCAGCGGAATAAATAGTGATGAAGTATTGACTTAATTGAGCAGCTGTTAGTCACCAGTCTCTTCTGGTGGTTCTATCCTAAAACTTACTTCTTCATTTCAATGGGAAGGCACGGGATATATGAGGACTACAGGACTCTGGGACTTGAGATAAATGCAGTGTTTGAGGTGGGAGTTGGGGTATTACATATGACATGTAGGAGGTGTTGTGACTCAATTTCTTCCTCTCAGTCCCCTTGTGTGAAAAGTACTCATATAGATGCAAGTGATATTATCTTTGGATGGTATCTTTCTGATTATCTTTTGTCTGGCATCAGTATTTTGGCCTGGCATCCACTCTGTAGGATATATTAGTTCAGTGTTCATCTTTGGCATCTGACATTCAGCTTTTGAGGGCAAATACAGCCACACGCCCACTATAACAATGTCAGAGCTTCAAAACAGAATGCCCAGCTCCTTTTAAGTGGGAAACAAGCTGTCCTTCCTACTTGCTAGCATAATGTGAAAGATATGGTAGATATTCATTGATTATTTGTATGGTTTACTATTGTTCCACATGCTTCCATGTGAAAAGCAAACCAAGTTTAGCTTTATAATATTGAGAAATCTAGAAGCTGACCAGGGATATCAGTGCACATTGGGACAGGTGGGAAGCCTCATAATTCAGTGACTTTTCTAAGTGCTTTGAAACTCATCACAATATCAGCTTGGTGAATTATGAGTTAACAAATGGAATCCAGAGTTATGAGCAATTCCCAAATTGGTCTCACAGAATAGAGTTTTCTCTGGACACCCCTCAAATAATGTACTGATGATTAAATAAACTTGGGAAATAAAGCATAAAATATCTCTTCTAAGAGATTCACAATGAATATGAGTATATTAAAAACTCAGAAATCTTTTAGTATAGAATTCTGTTGACATTGGCATGGGTTGAGTGTCCTAATGTTTGACTCTGGAACCTTGTTTTTTTTTTATGAGAAACCATGTATTGTAAAAATAAATAAGATATGATTTCTGTCCACATATTATTCTTACATAGATATGTAACAAATTAATATGAATATGGAAGTTTAAAATAACATCTATTTAGGCTAAAGGAACCTTGTTTTTGAAGGACATTTTGTATGACCTCTGGCACATACTGGGAAATATTGACTTCATTTATTTATTTATTTATTTATCTGGCAGTACTTGGGGGTTGACCTCAGGGCCTTGCACATTCTAGGCAGATGCTCTACCACAGAACTGCACTCCTAGCCCCCTTTTAATTTTGACACAGGGTTTTGGTAAATTGGGCAAGGTACCTCTGGCCTCAAACTTGTGATACTCCTACCCTAGTCTTCGAAGTAGCTGAGATTACAGGTGTGCATACCTCATATGGATTAGATTTTTTTTTTTATTGTCATTCTAGCACTTGTGGATGGGGATATCTCCGTGTGTGTGTGTGTGTGTGTGTGTGTGTGTGTGTGTGTGAATTTGATATAGAATTAAAATCCTGTTGAGGATATATTTATAGGATAAAAATCTCAACATTTTATTGCACATGCAGGGGAGATAATTTCCAGACCTTCCTTTAAACATTAGTTCTTATTTATTATTCCTTGTATCAGTGCTGCTTATAGCAGTTAAATGTTTTATTCAATCTTTTGAACTCTGAAAGTGTTACAAAGAAGAAAAATAGAGAAAAGATTGACCACTAGATTGGAGATACTAAAGCAAAGATTTTGAATAGACTTTACCTAAGTTATTACATTTCTAAATTTTAGGCAATCAGTTCTACTTTGCTTTAGGTTCAGATCTTCAATTTTTTTATAGACTTCAGTATAGAAGAACCAAATATTTGTTCTGAGAAAGAGTTCAGGTGTAGCTTTCAAATTTTACTCTTCCTGTAATAAACACCCTACCTCCGATCAAGTGGCACTTCTTGTTATTTTGGGGGTCTCTTACTCATTCCCAGATTGTGTTACTTGGCAATATGCCTGTTAAAATCCTTTGCTGTATTTGTTGTTCTGCCTAGAATAGTTGAAGGAGTTTCTCTTGCCACTGTCTGGATCTTTTGTTGTGGCTGTGAGCACTGTTTGCCTAGCCTCTCACTTTGTGGCTGAGGGGTGGGACTTTGGGAGGATCAGTATTGTAGTTGTTGGATGCAAGGCTTGTCCATCTTGAGGCTCCTGCCCCCTCCTCCGCTTCTGGAAAGAGTGAGCTTATCCAAGAACTGTGATTGTCTCTAAAGTTCTCTATGTGCCTCAGGCATGCTCTCAGAAGCTTGTTTTTGACTAGATAAAGTTCAAAGCCTACTCAGTTCTTTCCAGGTAAGAAATCATAGTGATAAAGTGACTATTAGAGTACAGGTAAAGATTACAGAGGGGAATAGCTTTGATAGGTTTGTGGCTTTTATAGCTTGTGGAAGAGCTATCACAGTTTTACTTTTGTAGCACCCGAAGGTAAGCAGGTATAGGCATATACAGTGATAGAAGAGAAAATAAAGCTCTACCTTTAACTTTATGGACCACCTATATTTTCATAAAGATTGTCTTATTGATTGAGTATTGATTTTTTCCTTTGAATTTTCAAATAAGAGGGAAATCAAGTACAGATATCAACAAAGTATATTAGACTCTATTACTTTGTGGTAATTCTGGCATTAATTTGACGTAGATTTATTTTAGTGTCTCTTGTAAAAACTCCCTAAACCTAACAATAGTTGCAACCCAAATAGATTTTTCCGAAAGGCACGTGGATAAGATATGCTTGGCTGATATTATTTTTGTGTGTTTATCATTTAGGACTTTCTATATTTTAAAAATTAACTGGGGGGGGGCAGGGAGCATATGGGAAATCTCTGTATCTTGTGCTTGATTTTGCTATAAATATAAAACTGTTCTAAGAAATAAGCTCTATTTAAAAGAATTGAACAGGCTCTTCATAATGCTTTCTTTGAATACTTAACCATAATGAAATAAAGTACAAATGATTTTACATTTTCCAACATGCATGAATTATTACAAAAAATTGATTCATTTTTGTTTTTTCATAATTAATAATTACAGTATGAGACAGATTCAATATTTTGTTTTGACTACCCCATTTTTGGTTCAACTATATTAAGATAGAACAACATGTTTTTTAAAAATGTCTTTTCCTAAATAGGAAGTAAGAATGAAAATATAATTTGTATGTATTATGTTGGAAATGTATTTGTTCATTGTCTTGGAAAGTTAATTATCTATTGTATAAAATTTCTTCCTGAAATAAGAGTAGAAATTAATAACGTAGAAAGTTGGATTGTGTATTTGGTAAACATTTTTCTAAAAACTGTTTTTCATGTAAATTGTACATATTCATGAACAAAGAAGTGATGCTAAACTATGAAACTTGCAGTTTGTACAGAATAATTGGCTTCATGTGGTATTCAAAAAATATTTTGTATTTGTGTCCTTTATTTTTTTTAAGTAAGGAATATCTTAGCATCTTGAATAACATATAATTATAAAAGAAAAGGTAAAACATTTAGTTTTATGTGAGCTATAACTAGCCACAGCTTTTTGAACATAAAATTCTTTATTATAATCACTGATGTAAACAAAGCATGATCAGTAAAATAAACTTATACTGGTTAACACATAAATAAATGCAGCATTCTGTGGCTATTTTTAAGGGTGAAGGAAGAACTTTAACAGCTGTCTCTTATAGCCGAAATGAGGACAGTTGCTTGAGAACTCCTTTGATAATTACCTGTTGGAGAAAACATTTTATACCCTTTTTACATTAAAGAATAGTTACAGGCAAAGTGATCCAGAAGTACATGGAATATTTCCAGATACATTGCAGAATATGAAATTTCCCCAAATTCTCAAAATAAGCTCAACACTATTTTATTTGTATAGACTTCTCCAGGGACTCTGGGCTAACCTCTCTACGCAGGTAGAGGCTAGGGAGGAAGCATTTGAGAAACAGTTGTTGGGGGAAGATCCTCGTGGGAAATGAAGTGGACAAGGCTTAATGTTCCTTACCTCTGCCTATACCTGTCCTCTGCATCTGAAGATAAAGCTGGTGCAGAGGAGACTTGTTTTTAAGGCTCAATCTACAAGCTGCTTATGGATCATTCCACTGCTGCTCACTCTTTGAAATGTGTGTGAATCATTCATGATTTTGTTACCTACATAACACAACAGGTGTGGGTGAGGCCTGAGAGGCTGAATTTCTAAAAAGCCCCCAGGTGCTTCAGGAACCCCACTTGGACTAGCAAGGAGTTATACCAGGAAATACCAACTGGTAACACAGACAATTATTTTTCACTTCATGGACATTGCCTCGTCCATACCAAGGAATCCGTTTGCAAACGAGTGAGAATGTGATCTGGGTGAATTGGCTATGGTCTCTACTGGCCCCTTTGTGGATGATGTAACTGATAAGACATGACCAGTTGCTTTCTGTGGAAGGAACACACCTTATTGCAACCTCTAATGGACTTCCCAGTCTTTTTCAGGATTCCTTATCCTTGGTGCCCCTCACGTCTTGCTTCTCAGCCCATTCCTCTCTTGATCATCACCATGCTTACTGAAGGCTCATCCATCTGCTTTCACATCCTCCCCATTGGGAGACTTTTATGTGTGTTGGGCTTGATTTGTGCTTTGCAACAGAGTTTTCATGGCATATTCTGCCCAATCTGTCTTGCAAGTGCCCTGCTTTAGCTCATTGCAGATTTAAACACAGAAACTTTACTTGTAGGGAGCCACTTCTTTCCTCCCACTTACATTACAGTTTCCAATGTATTCAACCAGTTTGGGCAGTTGATTTTGATAAAAACCCTTCAGGTATTAACTTGTTAGATTTGTGTTTTGAATTTTCACATAAATATTTTGCCAAGGTCCTCAATAGCTGTGCACTCTTGGGAAGGTAGTGGGCAGTGGTGTGGTGGTGTGACACTCCAAACTCTTCAGTAATTCCTTTCTCAAGCTTTCTCCTCCAGCATCACTTATGAAAATTTCAAGCATATAGTAAATTTTAAGAGTTTTAGGGTAAACAACTGCATATTCACTACCTGGATTTCACCATTACCACTTTAATTTGCTTTGTAACCTACCTTCCCCGCCACATAACCTTTCATTCATCTCTCACTATTTTATTTTTTATGCAATTATAAATAAGCTGCAGGCATCAGTTTGTATTCAGCATCCTTATTACTAACTAGAGTTCAATCTTTGTTGATAGTTTTTGGAAGGAATTTTATTTATGATGAAATGCACATATCCTTACTTACACATCATTGAACTTTGACAAATGGATATGCTTATGTAAATCAGTCCCCAGCAAGATATAGAACATTACTATCACTTGAGAAAGTGCCCTTATGCCCTTTCCCAGCCCATAAGTTCTTTTTTGAATCTCTCCACTTAAGGACTTATCACAATAAGTGGCTTGTGATCAGTTTATTTCTTCAGAATTGAGGCTTCTATCAATTTTATTCCATATTACTTTCATACTTAAGAATACATATTGCACAACACTTTCTAACAAATTAATGTTTAGTTTGAACTAATTCATGGTGTTCTTACTTGTAACAAAATGAAAAGTTTACACACAGGAGCTTGGGATATCTGGTTCTTACTTGATACAAATACTTGCCAATTACTTTATTGATTCTTATAATATTACACAGATAGTTGGTAAGTTAATATAAACAGAGATGCAGAGACCTGGATGTAATCATGTCGTGTTAAGAGGTTCTCTAGGCTGACATACTTGATTTTTCTGGCAACAGAGAAGCAGCACTCATGTAGCTGTTTCTTTCTCGTGAAGATTGTATTAGAAGATGTATTCACCTCTTAATATAGTCTGAAATATAAGTTGGCTTGCACTGTTTAGAAGTATAAAACTCTTCCTATAACAATCTTACTTCATGACATTCAACATTTGTGGGTAGTGGTTTCTGTCAAGTTCAAGTTCTTCACAAATGGAGTAGACACACACAGAGTTGTATAAAACCTTGACTATCTAGAAACCAAATTGTTGGAAAGGCCAGATGTTCAGAATTGTCTATAGGTAGAAAGCAAAAATGTCCCACAATTTATTTGGCCATGAAGAAGTAACTTTTGAATATCTAGCAAGAAACTAGCATAGTAGAAAAGCTATGGTCAAAGAGAATGGTATACCAGCACCATAAAGTTGTTTAGGGGCTGTAAAGTGCTCATATTACATTCTGTGAAAGTGCCATAAAACTCGCATGTTTTGGTTTGCTCTTCTTCACAAGTCTCTTTAACATACTTTAGGGGAATATAAGTCTCATCTTTGGAAAACCCACACAGCTTCTCCAATAGTTATTTACACATAATATATATTCTGCTTTGTTAGTGAATGCTGATTTATAAACAACAGGTTTATTTAGCTTTTTCTAAGTGAGAAAAAGTCATAATCAAGACAGATATTACATGGTAGGTGCTCTGAAGCATCATTGACAATATTTCTTTGGTATACCACATAGAAATTTATAGTGATTTCAAAGATATATCATTTCCTAGAAAGTGTATGTTTTCTTACTTAGAAAGAAATTCAGGGAAATATCCCATCAGTTTTAAAAGCAAGTGTGTAGTCCTTAGAACCAAACTGGAAAAATATTCAACAGTTATCCATTAAAAACTCCCTTTAAAACCAGAGATTGACTGTGTTTTGGTAGAGCTAATGTACAGTTAGTTAACTACCTGTTGACCAGAAAATAAAATGCCTACAGACATATTTGCTCTATTCTTGTTTTCAAGCCACTTAATTTATGGTTGCTTTTCTCTGAGAGGAAAAGACAGAGCACTTTTTTTTTAACCAATACTTGCTGAAGTCAGTTCTGACAAAAATAACTCAGAGAATCATGTTCTAAGAAAAATAAATTTGGGTGATAAATCTAAGCTTTCTACTGAGTTACAACAGCATCTGAGACTTTTGCTTATTTAAATATTCCATCTGATTCTGTCCTTGAAGGCGTGCATTTTATTTATTTCTACAATTGTGTATTATGTCACATGAAGTAGAAAAGTATAGGAAAAGGTGACTGTTTCCCTCCTCTTCTAATTTCAAGCTCCAGTGAAATAGAAAAAAATATCAATTAATCTTCTCCTATAGCTTGTGAAGCCTATAGTTGTACCACTGTGGTGTCCGATCCCATCAGATCTTGGAAGCTAAGCTGGGTAGGGCCTGGTTAGTACTTGAATGGGAGACTGCCTGGGACCAGTAGGTGCTGTAGGCTTGGGAGAATGGCCTGACAAACCACTCCCCCAAAATAATCAGCCATTGAAAACCCTAGGAATAGCAGAGAAACAACAACAATAATGTTTTGTCCCTTGTATGTAGGGTCACTATGGGTCAGACACTGACTCAATGGTATGTAACAACAATGACAATATAGCTTGTGAAAGTGCTTGAATTGGTTATAAATCCACCATAGCACAGAGGGCCACCATTCATGCAGCTTTTATCATATTTTTAGCCTCAACTGAAAATTCAAGATTACAGGAAGGGAGAGAAGTCACCAAGCCAAATCTATGCCAAGTGGAAAATACCTTACCTTTTTTCTAGGTACATTCTACCTTTCTTTGATGATTTAATCTAAACCCTACCTTTCCTGAAACTTTTCTGACTGTTGTAAGTCAAATCCTTGTCAGTCTCTCCATATATATATTGTATTGGCTTATATACATATTGGAATCATTCTTCAGTGCCAATAAAGATTGTTAACCATGCTGTAATTATTTTATATACTAGCCTTTCCATATCTTCTCAGTGCCATTATAAAATCCTGTGTGGAGGAACCCTGAGTTACATTTCTTCCTCATTTCCCAACATTTCCATGTTTAGTGCTCTGGAGAACCTTCATTCTGTTAAAATAATTGGCTGATTGCCTTATTACTGAGAGAAGCTATTTGCCTCTGTAAATGTGATAAGCCTAATTTTCCTCTTCTTCTATCATCTTACCCTAAGAATAGAATTAACACAAGGATTACAATAGGAAAAAAATTCAACTTTCTATTTGTCTTAATTTTTAAAAGACATTTCCATGTGTCTGGCCATGTTTTAGTAAAATCTTAACATTTAGCACTTTAATAATTTCTTTCATCTGCAAAGAGCAGATTGTTTTTCTAAAATAATTTCATTTTCCAGAAGAACTCTATAAAGCACATTGGCCTCATTGGCGATCTAGAGTGTAAGGAAATCCAACACTCTGAAGTTCAGCTTCCAAATGACTTTGGGAACAGATGATGGACTACATTTTTCTTGCAATGTATCCTGGCCAGAAATGTAGAAGCTCTGTCAAGAGCTGAGCACTTGGCTATGGCAAGCTTTGACGTGGTCAGTGATCTGGGGAGGAGCCCTCAGCTACAGAAGGCCATTCTATTGATTTATCTATCTTTTGCCCCTTAATTTAGATGACTCACATGATTGGACCTATTCCACAGAGAAAATAAAGAGCAGCAGTCAATGTTGTGGGCATGCTTTGTTGGTTCCACACAGTGTTAGCAGTTGCCAGTTTTATGCAAACAAATTTTCCTCATCTCTTGCCAAATTATAGGATCTGGCAAAACTCAGAACTGTGTTATCCAATTAGAGGGGGCACACTACTTTCCAGTTCAACCTGGCATCCCCTAAGCCCCAGTATTAGTTTCTTCTTGCTGCTGTAACAAATTGCCATAAACTTGGTGGCTTAAAACAACAGAAATTTCTTACCTTACATTTCTGGAGCGGGGCTGTCTAAAATAGGTCTATAGGACTGTGTCTTTTCTGGACATTCAAAGGGAGACCCTGTTCCTTGCCATGCTCACCTTCTGAAGGCCACTCATAACCTATAGCTCATGGGTATATTGGTCCAGACTTTACTTCCATTTTCATATCTCCTTTGAACCCCTTGCCATCTCCTTCCATTTCTTCAGAAACTTTGTAATCACATTTGGGATATCTGGGGTTATCTCCTTTTCTTGAGATCCTTAGTTGAATTGTGTCTCCAGAGTCCTTTTTGCCATGTAATATGATATATTCACAGATTCCAGGCATCAAGATGTGGATATCAGGAGGACAAAGAAAAATTTTTCTGACTACCATACCTCAGGGCACCTCCTACCCTCTCCTCCGATGAGACTTCTGGCTCCTTCAGATTATGTGGCTTCCATAGTGTTCAACAGCTGAAACTGATTTGTTTCTGTGGAGTTGGATATTTATCCAACAAGTAATATGAGAAAATTGTTAAAATTGATACCTTCCCCTCCTCTTGCTTTTTTAAATACTGTATCAAATATTATTTACTATATTAAAGTTTATTTAAGAAGTAGCTCTTCTTTCTTGATTTGATTTTTGGCTTGATTTTTTCTTCCTTTTCATTAAATCCATTAAGTCACCTGGCAATATTTTATGTTTCAGATCCTTTTTATATTGTGGTTTTCTTCTCATCTTAAACTTTCTACTCATTAAGCCAGTTCTTCACTTCTTTCGTTCTCTGACTGTTAATCTCTTCCAATCCTAATTCTTTTCCCTTGAGCAGTTTCTGGTTCTGTTGTGGCTTGTGGTATTCTTCCTTGTTTTTCTAACTTTTAATGTAATTTCTTCTTTTTGCCTTCTTGTCTTTCCCTCAGGATCCTCTTGATCTTTGGCTTTGTCATTTAATAATAGAAAATGATGCATATGTTGAACTTGTGTCTCTGTCATTTATCAGCAGCACACAGTATAATACCCACTTTTTTGTTGGTAAGAGTGTGGAAAAATTAATGTCAGAAATGCAGAAGCAACTGTAACCTAAGAATTAAGATAAACTCATTTATACACAAAAGTATCTGAAAGAACAATTTGAATATATTAGTTTCTGAGAATCAATGTTTTCTTGACATTTATATTGTTTTTATTACTTAGAGTTAGTGAAATAGATTAGTTAGAACTTTTTACTTAATTCTAGTCCATTCTGTCTGCAGCCATAGTACCCTGGCATCTGATCCTGCCTGATTTTGGAAGCTAAGCAGAGTTGGTCTACTTAGTCCATGGATGGGAGATCATCTGGGAATCCCTGGTGCGACTGGCTAGGGAGAAGACCGGTCAACCCACTCCTAAAACAGTCCACCACTGAAAACCCTATGAATAACAGAAAAGCACTGAAAATAGTGCTGGACATGGTACTGTTTTGGGGAGAGTTTGGTCTGTTGTACATAGGGTAACTATGAGTTAGACCCAACTCAACAGCACCTAACAACAACAACAGACCATTCCAGAACTAGGCCAGTGGTCCAGAAGACCAATGCAATATTGGTTCTCAAAGTGTGGTCCCTAGACCAGCAGCATCAGCATCACCTGGTAACTTCCTAGAAATGCACATTATCAGGCCCCACCCCAGGCGACTGGCTCAGAAGCTCTGGAGATAGGGCCAAGAAAACTTTGTTCTAGCAAGTTCCATGGGAGATTCTGATGGAAAATCATGTTTAAGAAGCACTGATGTATTGTCACATGAGGGAGCCAAGGAGAAGGTCTACCTCTTACAGGTCTCATTTTCTAGATCATCTGATGCATCCACTATCCCTAGTCTCCTGAGAATTCTCTTCCAAAAAGCTGTGTTCTCAGTATATTTTCAATTTCCATAAATGCTGCTCCTGAAGATTCTGAATTCCAATAAGCTGTCCAAAGTCACCTTATTTCACCTCAAAAAGAAGTAATCTGTGGATTGGCATGAGGAAGAAACAATCTCTCTTGGCTACAGATTTTACCCACAGGGCCTGACAAGTTGTGCTAAAGTAAATACAGATCCAATCTGGGAACCCATCAGTTTAGTCCCGTGTCAGATAATCCCATGTCTCATTCATAAAAGTGTTGACATTTCATAAGTGGTAATGTATCAGCTCACCGAAACCTATAAAATGAACTATCAACTTACTCCATATGTAAGAAAAACGTCATGATCCCTCCTCCATCTTCCCCTTGCAAGTTCATTAAAAACCAACTTCATACTTACCATGTAAGTATGAGGCTTAGCAGAGATGGCCTGGTAGGATAAAAGCAAGGTTTTCAAGGACGGGTGGTCAGGACCCAGGAAATGAATGAGGAATGAAGTGAAGATGAGCCAATGGATATGACTCCAGGAAGATAGCAAACCAAACTTTCACATATGCCACTGTGACACCAAGCAGAATGTGAGATATCCAGGAGAAGTAAAAGCAACATGCTGTCGGAGAAGGGAGTAACTAATTTTATCCCTGTGATGCAGGGTGAAGAATTGGGGAAAGCTTCAGAAAAAAGAGCTAGTAGGGGAGAGAAATGCAGAGTAATAAAAACCTCTTCTATCTATATGGCATTGTTGAGCAGTATTCCTGGAGACTGGGAATAAAATATATGATTAGCTGGTCTGGTGTATAGCTTTTATCCTCAAGGTGTGATGACTAAACTGTTGCTGCTATTTTATGTCATGTAACAGAGTCCCTGGGACCAGAGTGAGCCAGGGGCAAGGTGCTGGTATAAATTTCAGTGACTCATCTCTTGGGTCTAAAATAGCAGCAGGCTGGGGGTCAAAGCTTAGTCAAAGGAGGAAGTCTTTTTGACACATGTTCCCCTCAAAAGCAAACTTAGAACTAGTATACGTAATTCATTTTCTCATGCTGGGGCAGGGAATGAAGCACAGAGGGCTGAGAGTGGGAAATGGGAGGTAAGCATGCATCACGTCATGGAGAGCATTGTGTTATATATAAATAAATCTTGATTTTGTCCTATAGATTTTCAAAATAGCTTCAGGCATACCCTTGGGCATAATCAAATATATTCTAATGTGGTATATGAAAAGCCTCAGAGACTGTTAGTAGATTAACTTTTTTATATAATTGAAATGCTGAGAATGCACTTGCCCTTCCTTCTCCTATTTTATAGTAGGAAAGTGTTCCTTTCCTCTTTCTTTGCAAAATCTTTGCACTACTGGTAGGTTGAACCCAGGGCCTCACACATGCTAAGCAAGTGCTCTACTACTGAGCTCCACCCCTAGCCTCTTTACTTTTTATTTTTAGAAAAGGTCTTGTTAAGTTACACAGGCTACCTCTGGCCTCAAACTCTTAATCTTCCTGCCTAGCCTTCTGAGTCATTGGGATTACAGTTGTGCACTGTGGTGCCTGCCTCAAAAAAATCTTAATAATACAGTAACATCATCCTATGGTGTAAACACACCCTGAGTGCTAAACAGAATGACCTTATGCATATCATCTCAAAGTTGAAGATATATTTAGATCATGAAGTGATAGATAATTAAAAATAATTTTGATGTTAGATTATTGTCTGTGAACACCAAACTGAAAAGAAGCTTAGAGCCATGTGACATGGCACACACCCATAGTTCTAGTGACTCAGGAGGCTGAGGCAGGAGGATTAAGAATTTGAGGACACAGTCAGCCTGTGCAACTTAGTGAGACCCTATCTCAAACTAAAAAATAAAAAAGGGGCTGGGGGTATAACTCAGTGGTAGAGCACTTGTTTTAGCCTGCATGAGGGGCCCTGACTCCAACACCCTCAATGCTGCAAGCAAGCAAACAAACAATGAAGAAAAGAAAAAGAACTCAGAGATTTGGAGTTGATATTTGGCCACTAACTGGATATGGAAATAAACAGGATAAATTCAAAGATGTCTCTAGGTTTCTGACTTGGTAACCAGGAGGATTGTTGAGCAGTTTAATGAGTTGAGGGTCAAAAAGGTGGGCAGGTGTGGTAGTTAGAATCATGCCCTGCTAAAGCTTCCCAAGTCCTCATCTCTAGAGTTTGTAAATGTTAGTGAACAGGAAAAAAAGCACCTGACAGTTTATGGTTAATCCAAGGACATTGGAGATGCTGAGCTTACCTGGATACCCTGGATCAGGGGTCAGGAGGTTAGGGTGGGCATTTTAGTCTCTGAGTACACACTTGCTTTAGTGAATGACTGAAAGCCATTGTGAAGGAGCATTTTATTTAAGCTTTTTTTGTTTCCAGTTCTCTACACTTCAGTGTCCTCTTCCTCAAAATTTCGGGTTAGAATAGACTTTCACAAACTCCTTTCAATGGGAAAATTTTCAAATTATTTGCCTTAGCTAAAACAAAACAAGCAAAAATTTTTACTACACATTTCAGTCATTTCATTGATGAGGGTGAAGAAAATAAAAAGAACCATAAGAAAGAATTATTGAGAGACATAGAAATGTAGCATTCACTGTAAAACATCAGCGTGGGATGTTCTTCAACTACCTTGTTTAGCAACCAACATCCTAAATACTAGACATAATCAGCATCTGCCTGGGGATTTGCATGCTGAAATGTCTTACTCTGCACCAAACAAAGTGAAACAGAAGGTTCTGAACAGAAGCCTGTACTGTCCTAACAATCTTGTGGCTTAAATATTCATCATAATAAAAAATCCCTCTGTTTCTTGGTATCACTGTGGTTTACTAACTAGAATGTGTTGTTCAAAACACTTTTCACAAGCACTAGTAAAATTATTCAGAGAGTTAAATCTCACAGGTAGAATCAGCCCTTTAATGGAGAATTTTTTCACAGTGAAGCTAATGCTACTGTTTGAATTCTGCACATAGGGCATTTGCTGGGTAATGATTGTATGAGATTGCTGTAAAAAGTAACACATACAGAGTCAGTTCTTTACGACTACCTTTTGCTTAAATTCAGGTTAGAATGAATAGGACTCCAAGGGAAGTTCCCTTTCTGCATAGGGGAAAAAATGTAATTTCTAGTGTAACAATTGCCTGCAGCCATACCACTGTGGCATCTGATCCCCTCAGATCTCGGAAGCTAAGTAGGGTACTGGGGCCTGGTTAGTACTTGGATGGGAGACTGCCTGGGAACATCAGGTGCTGTAGGCTTGAGAAAAGGATCTGGCAAGCCACTCCCAAAAATTAATTCATCATTGAAAGCCTTATGAATAGCAGGGAAGCACTAACAATAGTGTTTCACCTGTTGTACATTGGCTCTCTATGAGTTGGACACCGACAGGACAGAACCTAAGGACAACCACAACAACAATGTAACAACTGGCTGGGGGTTGATAGAGTGCTTGCTCTGCATGTTCTGTGTTCCTGGGTTTGATCCCCAGCCCTGTAGAAAAGGGGAGAAGGACCAGGCATCCCACTCCCAAAATACTCCTAAAACATTCAGCCATTGGAAACCCAATAAATAGTAGAGAAACGTAGACATAATACCTGGCATGGCCCAGTGTCAGGGAGTGTTTGGTTCTGTTGTACATAGGGTCTATATGAGTCAAATCCGACTTGACAGCACCTAACAACAACAGTGTAACAGCTGCCTTTGGCATGAATGTAGGCACTTTTGGACATCTGAGGGATAGACTGCACTCAACACTGCCACAGAGACTATGCTGATTACTTCATTATTGTCATCTCATCCCCTCCCAGGAGGTCACATTTATACCCATTCTCACCCATTAGGGAACTACAGGTGCAAATTCAGTAGGAAAAATGTCTACAGATTTCCTAAGAATTACCCATTAAAAGAGTTTGCAATGTGATTTTATGTGGATCAGCATTTGCTTTAATGCCCTGGAAAACTTTGTTCCAACAAAATTAAGCACTTGGGCAAAAATTGAACAAATACCCTTGGACTTGCCACGTACACATGAGCCTGGCAAATGCTATGGTGATACTTGTGGAGATAATAAGTCCACTGTGAGTGAGGGACTTAAGCTGCGAGCACACATGTTGTGTCTGATTGTGTTGCTGGAAACATTCTTCAAAAATTATGACCTTGGCCATGCATTGAATAGCTAACCAAGGAGAGGCCACCAGATTTGTCCACACAGTTGCCATTTTTGAAGGGCTATCTCATGTCTTTGGACTACATGCTGTTCTCCTGCACTAACATGCAATATACTACCTGAGTCTTTTAAACAGATAATGATGCTGGCCTAATTAATTTCTGCAAACAGAAGATGTCATGTAGGGTCTACCAAGCATCTCAGGGTGCCAAGTATCATTTTTTCAAGGTGTGTTGTAGAGGAAGTCTTGATGATGCCTAGGAATCAAAACTGTTTCCTCAAGGACTATTTAGTTATGTGTTCTTTTTCCCTCTTATGCTTTCTGAGTCTCGGTCTCAGTCAGTTTGGGCTACTGTAACAAAATACTACAGAGTAGGTGGTTAAACAACAGGCATTTAGCTGGGGATTGGGGTTCAGCTCAGTTGGTAGAGTGCTGCACTGAACTCTCTGAAGACCCAGGTTTGATCCCCAGGACCACAAAAACAGGAGAAGCAGGTAGCAATACACTTCCAAAGCAATCCCAAAGCAATCAGCCATTGAAAACTCTATAAGGGTCACTATGAGCCGGATCTGACTCCATGGCACCTAACAATAATATCTTAGTAGTAGAGCGGTTGCCTAGCATCTGTAAGGCCTTGGGTTCAATTGGCAAAACTGCCAAACAACAACAACAAAAATTGTTCTCACAGTTCTGGAGGTCAAGTTGCCTGCAGGTTTGGTGTCTGGTAAGGGCTCTCTTCCAGGCAGAAAGCCATCTTGTGTCCTCACATGGCACTGGATTGGGACAAAGATCTGGAGAAATGTGTATTTCTCTTCTTTTTATAAGGGCATTAATTCCATCATGGTGTGCTGCCCTAATAACTAACTCTACTTACCTCCCAAAGGCCCCACTTCCAAATACTATCACATTGGTGATTGGGGCTTCAACTTACGATTTTTGGAAGAAACATTCAGTCCATGGCATATCACTGTTGTTGTTGTCAGGTGCCATCGTGTCAGATCTGACTCATAGCAACCCTGTGTACAACAGAAAGAAACATTCCCCAACCCTGTGCCATGCCCAGCTCTATGTCACTGCTTCTTTGCTCTTCATAGGGTTTTTGATGGCTGATTATTTCGAGATTGTTTAGGGGGTCGGCTGCCAGGTCTACTTTTGTGATTCTAGAGATCAAATCCAGGGCCTCAGAGCACACAGAACAGCACTTTACCAACTGAGTTAAAGCCCAGCCCTGGCACATCACTAGGACAACAAAATGGGACAAATAATAATTGATCTGTAGAATAATAATAATTTCTCCTAAAATAATCCTAATATAATATCCCCAAAAGATGGCTATTCTTTTTTTTTCTTTTTTCCAAAAAAGTAAATTAGTATTAGGGGATTTGAGAATTACTTTCAGATGTAATTTCCCGAAATGATTTTGAGGAACGGCAGGGCAGAGTGAGTAGTAGATTTTAAGGACAGCAATGAGAGCAGCAATGCAGTTTCTTTCTTTCTTTCTTTCTTTCTTTCTTTCTTTTTTTTTTTTTTTTGTTGTTGTTCTTTTCCCATTGCATCTCACCTGTAGCCTGGCCCATGGGATATATTCAAAAATTGTTTTGTGTAAATACATTGGAATAATTTTACAGCAATAAAAAATCATTTTGTTGAAATTTGGTTTCTTCTTTGTCTCTAGAAAGTCATACAGCTTTGGGCTTTGTGCTTGTACTGAGCTGGGGCTCTTGCTTTACTCAAAGTGTGTAATGGTTTAAGAGATGTTTTTCATCTTTAGACTATCCATCCCCTGCATTTGGGAGTGTCACAATTAAAGTAAGTCTTTAAAGTTGATTGGCTGTGTTTGGATCTAAGTGTTGCCCAAATGTCATACATTTAAACATATGGTGACTAGCTGGTGACTCTATCCTGCCTGGAAAGTTACCAAACCTTGGAGGTGGGATCTAGCTTGGTAGAAATGCATCATTAGGGGCAGGCCATTGGAGGTTTTTATCTGGACCCCTGGTTCCAGGGAGCTCTATTCCTTGTCCAACATGTTTTGAGGTCATTGGCCACAGGTCCTTCTGCTGCCACACCTGCCCTCTATTATTATGAACTGATTCTCTAACAATGAACGCCCAATACATCTCTCTTTTTCCATATGCTTGCCTAAGTTGATTTATCTGCCACAGGGACATACCCCCTGACTAATTCTGGCTGGAAACTACCCATTATGCTTAAGTCCCTAAGAGGGGCTTATTCTCTTTTGTCTGTAAGTGAAGCTTGGAGAGAATTTGCCCAGTTATGCCTGTGCCTAATCCAAACACCCTAGTCTAAAACCTGTGCATCCATGGGTTATCACAGAAGATGCACCTGTGGTATTTATTGGGTACATTTTTCTGGCTTCTCTAATGACCAGAAGCTTCTGGCAGAGGTAGAGATAAATAGAGAAATTCTTCCTTATGACCACAGGTTAGAGAGAAGAAAGTTCTGCTAGAGTCTTAAAGTTAGATTTTGGGGCACTATCAAAAAGGACCATTAAGCTAAAGATATTAATTTATGTAAGAATGATGGTCTAATTTAATTTAACATTATTTTTAGCTTCTCTTGTTTGTAATTGCAATTTAAAATTTTCTAATAATATATAGGTATTAAATAACTCATACATTTTCCTGTAGTGGGGCTTGAATAAACATTATAAGGCAAAATTTTTAAAAAAGTGATGAATAATGTTATAAGTGTTTTTTAAAGGTTATCTGGAAATATTTTGTCTAGATTTTAAAGTTGTAGGCAAATTGAATTAGGGGAAATAGAATCTCATATACCTGTTCATATGTTATTAAAAACATTATCTTCCTTTTGAATTGGATGTTTTGTTATGATACTGGTGTTAGGTCAAACAATATAAAATTAGTTTTATGGTGAAAATGATTGAATATTAATAATTTTATGATTCACTGTTATACATTTATACCATTGATATTGCTAACTGGCAACTAGTGAATTTATCTATGAAGTTAGTAAAAAGAGAATAACCAAACTAAGTCTGTAGTAACTATATCTATTGTTTTTGCAAGTTCTGATTTTCTTTTTCTGAGTTTCCTTTAAAAGAGGTGAACTCCATTTTAAAAATCTAAAGCCACTGGAATGTACCAGGACATGAAAATTTTCAAGTAAGTAATGAAGTTGAAGGTGGAAGGCAACCTATTCCATGCATTGACATTTAAGCTTCTAGCAGCTTCTGCAGTGATTCTGAAGGTAATCCTTGGTCACAGTGATCATGCTATTATTGTAGTGATGGAAAGAAACAGGAAATGGATCAACACCATTCTTGTTCTTTTGTGGTTTTATTAGAGTTGAGTTTTTCTGTTTCATTTGAGTGGGTTGCTTTGGCTCAGATTGTGCTCAAGGAGGATTTTGTGTAAATGCTTTCTTCACTTCACAAAGCATTTCCTTTAAAATTTGAGAAGAAATACTACCAGTGTAGTGGATACCATGTCATTGAAGGTGCTGTATTTGGAAAGCCATTTATGGTTTCTTTTGTCCTAAAAATGACCAGTGTGATAGCATTACTATGGCCATGAGTTTCATGTTGTGTTTGAAATTTAAAATTGTATCAAAGGAAGCCATTTGAGGACCATAACCCAGCATCATTTCCCAGAAAACAACAACAAAAGCAAAAACAAAAGCAAAAACTGATTTTTATGATTGGAGTCAGTATTTGTATGCAATAAACTGACTTTTAAAGAAAAAAAACATTGCCACTAGCCACTAATTTATGGGCTGCCATGTGATTTTAAGTATTTGTTGTATACATAAGCATACAACTCTAAACCCTGTTTTTATTCATTAAAACTGTATCTTGATGGTTACACATGTTAATTTATATTAACTCTTGCTCTACTGTAGAGCATTCTATCTTTTCTGTTGGCACAGAACCACACATAAGTGAAACTTGCTGACCTTGAATAGTTGGCTTTTTGGCAGATGAACCCCCCGAGATGTAATTCTCTATTAAATAAATACTACGTGCTAAAGAGAAACCTAATGTTTGCCTACATGATAACATTTTCTAGAACTTTTTTTGTATTTATACTGAAATTGTTTTGTTCTTAGAATCATCCTTCACTACTGTGTTTCTTTCATATCTACATATGGTACGTTGTCAGATCCTGTCTGCTCTGCTTCTAAACGTACCCACCTTTCACTGTTGCCGCTCTGGTCTTAGCCACATTCTTCTTCATCTGGATTATACTGTCTTTTCTTCCAGGCTTCCTCCAGCACCCTCACAGTCTGTTTCCCACTTAGCACCCAGAATGACCTGCTCAGTATGAGTCAGACCCTGTGCCTCCCTGCCCACAATCCATCAGTGGGTTCTCATTTCACAACCAAAAGCCAAAGTTTTGGGCTAGGAATGTAGCCCAGTGTAGCCTAGGTTGTGTGAGGCCCTGTGTTCAACCCCTAGTGCCACAAAGACAGAAAAAAAAAAGCAAACAAATAAACAAACAAAAACCAGAGTCTTCAGCCTGGCCTCCTTGGTCTACATGATCTAACTCTTCACTGCCCCCTGACCTTATCTCAGTCTTCCTGTGCTCATTTCCTGGTCCACAGACTTTCTTCCTGTTTCCCATATACCCAGGTATGCTCTCACCTGTGGGTCTTTGCCATGGCTTCTTCCTTTCCCAAGAGTGTACTCTCTTCTCTGCTTACCTCCTTAGTCTTTGCTTAATTATGTTTCACCTTCCTGGATATTTTTGTTTTGTTTTGTTTTGTTTGTTTGTTTGTTTGTTTTTCAGTACTAGGGGCTGAACTCAGGGCCTTGTGCATACTTTATAAGTGCTCAAACACTGAGCTGAACCCCAACCCTTTTTTTTAATTTTTTATTTTGAAACAGGGTCTCACTAAGTTATGAGGCTGCCTCTATAAATCTCACGTTCTTATAATCTTTACCTTTCCCTGCCCCCTATTTTTTTTCACAATATATATTGCCTTTCAACTTCATATATAATTATATATTTTGTTGTTGTTGTTAGGTGCCATTGAGTCTCTGCCATCTGACTCATAGGGACCCTCTGTATAACAGGGGAAACACTATTGTCAGTGCTTCTCTGCTGTGCATAGGATTTCAATGGCAGATTGATTTTTGGGAGGGAGTTGCCAGGTCCTTCTCCCAAGACTATAGCTTCTGGTGTTCCCAGGTGGTCTCCCATCCAGGTACTAACCAGGCCCAACCCTGCTTAGCTTCCGAGATCTAATGGGATAGGATGCCTCAGGGCTATGGCTGCAGGCAATTATATATGTAGATATTATATATAATTATTTATTGTGTAATGCTTGTAAACATTATGATGGGTGAATTTTTGTTTTGTTTACTGTTGTGTCCCAAGCTCCTATAAGAGTGCCCGACATATAGTTGTTGTTGTAGTTGTTGTTGTTGTTGTTGTTGGGTGCTGTTGAGTTGGGTCCTACTCATAGTGACCCTGAGTACAACAGAATGAAACACTCCTCAACACTGTGTCATGCCTGCCACTGTGCCAGTGCTTCTCTGCTATTCATAGGGTTTTCAATGGCTGATTTTTTCAAGATTGCTTCGGGAGTGGATTGCCACATCCTTCTTCCATTTTTGTGGTGCTGGGAATTGACCTAGGCCTCAGAGAGCACATAACTGCACCCTACCAACTAAGCTAAACTCCAGCCTTGATATAGTAGGCAGTCAATAAATATATGTTAAATAGATGAATACTCATGCAAGAAGTGATGGATAGACCCTTATTGTCCCTTGACCACAGTATTTTTTAAAAATCAGATTTAACAGCTCTTAAGGAAGGCCATTTCATAACGTATTGGGTTCAGACTTCACATTTTATATGTCCACTCATAAGAGTGAAAAGAAAGTTTAAAAAAATTGTCATAACTTATTCTGATTGTTTTGTTTTGTTAATAATAGATTGCTTCTGCCAACCTATTCCAGAAACCTCCGAGTTTTACATGTTATTAATTGGGATGGCACTCTTTTTCAGTAAAAGCCTCCTGCAGCATTTATGGAAAAATAGCCATGTACCTTTGATTTCACTTCTCTAAAATCAACTGATAAACCAAATAAAAATGTTGGCATTGTACTTTTATGGAGTAGCTTGCCTAGTCCTTGAGGTCATAATGTCCATCAAAGTCACTTTTCTGGCCTGCTTGATGGACCATTTTTGTGCCTTCAGCATGTGGGAAACTCAGGCAGTTTGCCCTGTGCCAGTCCAGGCCCTCTTGTGGACCAGGCCCTCTTGTCTCTCACCCGTGTTCCTTCTGCCTCTAGTTGCAATTATACAGTTATCTTAGGGTTCTCATCACAGCCTGCCTATCTAAATCAGTTCCTTTTCCTCCAGCTTTACTGCCTGCTGGGAAGGTGCAGGAAGATCCAGAGAACTAAAATTGTCACTGCTGCCTCTGAGCTTTGGGTTCCAGCCTCTGCCAGTCCTTTCAGATCAAATCAAACCAGTTGCCTCAGGCAGTCAGATCCCTGTGCTCTGGCCACAATGACCCTTTTACTTGCTGCTTTCTATTTCCTATGATTGCCCTTGTTCCAGACAAATCAGAAGACTTGCCAATTCCTAAACACTGCCATGCCATCTCCCATGTTCCCACCTTCAAGCAGGGTCACCTCCTCCAAAACTTCCTAGTCTTTCTGCTAAGGACTCCAATTGTATTTTCTGTGTTCCTCCTTTAACACCAAAACTCATTTGCCTTCTGTTTTTATATTGTGCTTCATATCAGATTAACAACACAGCTGTCTTAACTCCCATGGTATCTTTTAAACCCTTTGAGGGCAAGGATTGCCCCTTTTGATTGTTATATATGACTCAGGGTGTAAGACCCGTAGAGTGCTACTAGTGGGAGGGAAAGTGTAAATAAAACAGTTGTGTAACCCAGAGTTTTAATAATGGTCCTGGTTTTTAAATATTTTCCCCCTTCTGAAAATTATAGTAGTATTTTTACAACAATGTATAGCACATTTTAGTTTGGAAAGGTGTAGTTACATAGGCTAAATCATCCACTATTTTAACCCTGTCCCTGCACAAATTTTGATTGAAAGCATTTTCAAGAATATGTGGATTAGTTTCTTCTTGTCACTCTCTTACACTTTTTCATAATAGCATTAAGCATCCATTTGGGAATTACTCTTACAGCTCTGGTTTGATACAAATGAATTATGAATACAGGCCTGGTAATAAATCTAAATGCAGACTCTTTCACACACAAACTAGCAGCTTTCTCCAAGACATAATTCAGGTTCATCTAGAAGATAGTATTCATACTTTTGTTTATTCATTTCAGTAAATATTTACTGAGTACCTGCTATGTGGCAGGTATATAATATGAATACATCAGACAAAAGTTCCCACCTTCATAAAGCTTACCTTCCAAGGAGTAGGACAGTCTAACATGTGGTGATGCTTGTGATGGAGGATAGTGAAACAGAGGAAGGAGGACAAAGATTATGGGAGCAGGAGACGAATTATGAAGAAAAAGGGTTTATTTTGGCTTATGGTATTCGAGGTGCAAGGTTGAAAGGCCATATCCTGTGATGACCTTTTTGCTAGCAGATTCCCAGGGTGGTGCAAAGACATGGAGCATGTGTGTGTGTGTGTGTGTGTGTGTGTGTGTGTGTGTGTGTGTGTGTTTATACATGTGTATATGTGAGTCTGTGTAGACACCTCCTCTCTTTTTGTAAAGCCACCAGTATTTCATCATTAGGCTCCACGCTGATGACCTTATCTAATCCTAATCATGTCCCAAAGGCCCCAACTCTAAACACTGTCTTTGAATTAAGTTTTCACCTAATTTGTTCCTTGCCACCAGTGATTAAGTTTCAACATGTGAATCCTTGGAGGACACATGCAAACCATATCCAATCAGTAGCATGGACGGAAGGGCAAAGGGACTAGCTAGTCCTTTCTAGCCCTTTAATTAAGCACTAAGGCCATCCATCAGGGCAGAACCACTATTTACTGATTGATTAGGCAATCAGTAAATAAATTTGTGGTTAGTTGAATTTTAGGTAAGGTCAGAAATGCTATTTCTCAGAGTCTGTTCCACCCATATGTATTTCTACCAACTGTGTGGTAAATCAGTAATCCTGTGGTCAATTGTGTTTGGCAACACAACCTAGGTCCCTGTCTTGGAGATCTACAACGTACATTTTCAAACTACTTTTCCTGTTCCTCCCAGAATGAATTAAGCATTTCACAGATCCATGTGGTGCTAAAACATTTTACCATCCGGGACATATTTCTGCATGTATGCAGTGGTTAGGGTGCATGTGCGGGTTTTATTTCAATCTATATGCTTCTTCAAATACCAAGGTTCCCAAAAACATGTATGCATATGTTAAGAGATGTTGTCTATGTATTATTTTTTGAAGTTGAATTGAATTGTGGTAGCAATGTGCAGTGTGATGTTTGCTGTTCAAAAGGTGGTGTTAATCAAATGAATGCTAGTTCCACCATGCAACAGGCAAGACATTAAAAGAAATGGCAGAAACATGATTGTCATTCAAGGAACACAACAATTTTGAAATGGTAATTGAAATTCGAGAATGTTTTGGAAGCACAGCAGCGATAGAATTGTGAGTAGGTAATAGAATCTTTGACATGCCTAACAATTTCATGCATTTGTGAAAAGTTTAAGACACGTGGTACTTTTTGTGGTGTACAGAAGGGAAGATCCAGGAGGCCTAAACAAGTCCTGCTTCTGCTTTCATGTTGGAACAGTTTATGTGCTTGTCCCAAATGTCTACCAAACAAGGTGCATGTGAGACAGGAGTTAAGAGAACAAGTGTATGATCCATTCTTAAAACAGCAAAATGGAAAGTTTTTGTTCCAAAAGATGTATATCCACTGTTTTGGCACACTCTGTATATACATTCTTGGAGTTTAAGTAACACCCTAGCAGGCCATTTTGTTCCTCTTTCATTTTTCTGCCAAATCCCCTGACTTTTTAGCTCTGCCTTCATCGGACCCCTGAGCGATTAACCTGAATGATTTTCTTGAAATAGATTCTAAGACCTTTTACATCCTCCAGCACCTAAAAGCACATTCTCTATCTCTTTCAGTTATATAATTGTGTGTTTAAACTGTGGGACTCTATAACATAATTGCAGCCATAGAGTTGTTAGCAGTGTGAATCCCTGAGGAGGCAGCAGGGAGCTGGGTGCCATGATTGATTCCATGGGCATTTGGGAAGTTGAAGGTGATGTGAACCAGACTGCTCAGAAGAGCTCCCCACCGGCTTCTCTGCTTGTAGGTCTTGTTTAGTCTCATGATGGCTTAACCTAAAATGAAACATGACAACATAACTCTGCTGTTTCTCTTTTCTCTGAGGATAATAATGCAAGGGCTGTGTCTTTGGGAAGTTTTTGATAGTTTATCCTTTATGGGTTCTTGGCAGGGCCAGCCTCATTGATATATGACCTGGGAAGTTGCACAGGTTCTAGACTCCAGGGCCCTGTGTTTGATTTAATGCTCAACTGTCACTGTCTTGAAGTTCCTAATAACAAGGGACTCTATATTTAACTTAACATTCTTAATACCATTGGATTCTGCAAATCAGCTGGTCCTGATCATAAGAGTTGGTGCCAGTTCTAGACTTCAGAGTATCTAGGGGAAGCCACAGAGGTATAAGCATATTGCATGTAGACAGCGTTTAGGAACAACTTTTAATGATAAGTGTACTGTTAGAGCTGGACCATCTCTTCATTGACTTCCAAAAAAGAACATATTACTAGATGGAGGACTCACTCTTGGTGTCAGAAGAAGAATGCCTATTGTAATGAGCCCTTTTGCTCAAAAGGAGCCTCTATAGATTGCAGGCCTGTCACAGAATCTATGTTCTAGCTGGAAATAAGGGCCACTAGTCTGCATGTGAAAAAACATTTTGTTGAGACACAAAGTGCTTTTGATTAAGTTAACTGTGAACATTCCTTGATGTTTCTTGATTCTTCCTGCAAATATTCATTGACCACCTAACATGTTCTGGGCACTGTGCTAGGAGCTGGGGATGGTTAGCATTTTAATCTGGATCCCCTGTGAAGCAGACCTCAAGAAAAACATTTCAGTGTAAGAAATTTATTGGAGAACTAATCTCAAAACATATTTATGGGATAGCAGAGACATAAAACAATGAAATGAAGGATGCCAAAAGTAATGCATTTTCATAGAGCTTGCCACTGTGCTTAGCCAGAGTCCAATCCTACTGGGGACTTCTGGGAGATAATGTAGAGCTCTTTGTTGGAATTGTTGCACAGAAGAACAGGGGGGGTGATTCTTTATCTGCTGACTCTGCTCTGTCTTTGAGGATGCTCAGGCAGCACTCCTTTGTGCAAGAATGAACATGGGACTTGGGCAAAGAATTACAAGCACTTAAACTAGAAAGCTGTGGATAAGGATAAGATTGATGTGTTCCAACGGCAAGGGCATGAAGACTGACAAAACTTGGGGCTGTGAATGTGCATAGGTTGATAGGAGAGGCCTTTCTCAAGAGGTGACACTTGAGCAAAGACCTGTATCTTTTCTCTTTCTTTTTTCTTCTCTCAGGAATGGGCAGCAGGCTGGAGAATGTAGTTCATTGGTAGAGCACTTGGTAGAGTTCACGAGGCCCTAGGTTCAATGCCCTAGTACTGCATAAATAAATAAATAAATAAATATGAAGAGAAGGAATGGGAGGCATTCTTCCTAAAAATAAAATTCTAAAATTATGTAGTGTACATAATACACAAAATATGGAGCTATATTGTGATCTTTGTGTCATTTATATTGTTAAAAACATTGTAATTGTGAGATAGTATTTGATCATTTGGCTGCTGAGGTTCTTGATAATCTCTTGGAATACAGTGGCATCTTTTCATCTATATTCTAGATTTTCTCAGTCATGTTGCTACTGTTAGGTACTGTCAAGTCAGTGTTCAACTCATAGTGACCCTATGTACAACAGATGAGACACTATTGTCATGCTTCTCTGCTATCCATAGGGTTTTCAATGGCTGATTGTTTTGGGGGTGTGGATTGCTGAGTCCTTCTTCCAAGTATACAGAACCTAGTGTTCCTATGTGGTCTCCCATCCAAGTACTAACCAGGTTCAACCCTGTTTAGTTTCTGAGATCTGATGGCATCAGGCATCCCAGTGGTACAGCTGCAGGCTTTCTTAGTCATAGACCTCTAATAATCAGGATATTAAAATTTTCAAAAACAAAATTATTATCTTCTTGAAGGTGTGGAAAATAGTGTCCTTAATCATGAATTTGCTTTCATTTTTAAAGTGGAAGCTATCTATTATACTTTTTATGTATGGTCATTTTCAACTTGGTATTTCTTCATGGTCTTAAAAAACTAAGAAGTAACTGTTTTGAGTATGATTGTGAAGAAACATAAAATTTCACATTAGAAAAAATATGATTCTCACTTATTGG
>VMDO01000916.1:77631-93137 GCA_007922755.1 Pedetes capensis | reverse complement strand
TGGTCTTTGTGCTCACTTGCCTAGTCTTTTGGTAGGTAGTGTCTCTGCACAGTAAGCAAAGGGTCATAAGATATAAAGTGTTACTTCACTAAGGGAAGGGACAACAAGAATCTAGGATCTCATAAAGAGAGATGATTTTTCTCTGAAAATTATTTCCGTTTTAGTCTGCTATTAGGCCAGATAATATAAGCTTAAAAAGAAAACCAACAATTGGTAGTATAATGGGAGTTATATGAAAACTTATATTTTACATTAACTGCCCATTTATTTACAAAACCAACTATCAGGGCTGGGGATGTAATTCAGTGGTAGAGCACTTGCTTGACATACACAAAACTCTAGGTTCAATACCTGGTACCACCAAAATAAAGAAAAAAAATCTATCAGATTCTTTTCACCAGATTCTTTTCTTGCACTTGACTATGAGTCATCTGGAAATTATCTTAAATTAAGATTCTGCATTTCTAACCAGCTTCCAGATGATGCCAATGCTTCTGGTCCATGTGTACCTATCAAGGAGCAAATCTCTGTGATGGTTAATTGTATGTGTTAACCTGAGTGGGCTAAGGACTGCCCACATAGCTGGTAATACACTATTTCTGGGTGTGTCTATGATGGCCCTTCTGGAGGAGATCAGCATTTGAATTGGTGGACTGCATTACAGTCACTAATGTAGGTAAGCACCAACAATAATCCACTGAGGAACAGAAAGGAACAAAAAGATGGAGGAAGGTTAAATTCTCTCTCTGCTTGAGATGGAACATCCATCTTTTCCTGCCATTAGACTTTAGTGCTCCTGTTCTTGGACATTCTGATTCACATTGGGATTTATACTATTTCTGCCCTTGGTTCTCAGGCCTTTGGACTGGAATCCCACCACCAACTTTCCAGCATCTCCAGCTCGCAGCAGGCAGATGGTAGGACTTCACCATCTCCATAACTGTGTGAGACACTTCTCATAACATGTTTCTTATGTGCATCAATCACCCTCTCTAAATATCATTCTATCCTAGTGGTTTTACTTGACTTAATACAGTGTTGCACAACTTGCTTTAGATTCCATCTTACCTGACTGTGAGTATAAAACTATTTTGGAGGAGCGATTGACTGCCTTAGAAGCAAAGGAGATTTTGTAGGTAAAATTAGCTTGAACATTTTTCTGATGCAGATAACTATTGTCATACTGATGTGTCTACTGGGAGACTGTCTTCCCAGAAGTAGATGAAATGGAGAGTTGTGGGGAGGGAAGAACTCTTGGTGTTTATAGTCTGGCTTGAGGACGTGTAGTGTTGCTTCTCTGCCTGACCTCACAGTTGTTCAGGGAGGGATTCCTCAAAGCTTCCAGGCTCCTGAAAAATGGAATTTCCAGTCATCATAGAGGGCATCAGTTGTTCATGACTTTGAGTGGATGCTGCTGAAACTTGCTCAGAGGTGTAAAAAAGCAGAGGTTATAGGTCTAAGCAGCAAGGGGCTCTTGATGTTCAGGAAGAGACTAGAAGAGATTATGGAAGAATTTCAAGTAGTAATTATGGAGGCAAGCAGAATCTTCTTCTCCTTAGCAACAGACTGCAAAATGAGCAGAAGCCTGGAATAGCAGAGGTCCCTACAGAGAAATGTGTGTGGGGGCAGAGTCAAAAAGCAATTGAAACAAGTTTGCACTAATGACTTTGGGGACCAGAGTGCCCCATGCATGGAATAGGAGGGCCAGCATTATAAGGGGTGACCTCTAGTTTGCAATTAAAATGACTGTTGGGCATGCTAATGGACACCTGGTGGGAGGATTGTGTAATGTGGCTGTCAGTGAATTTCTTTATCTTGAACTTTGGGAGAAGGAAAGTTTTTCCTCCTCTCTTTGGAAGCTAAATAGTGACAGATGGTTGTTTACTTGCTGATTTCTGTTCCCAGAGAAGTAAAGTAGGAATTGGTGTTCAGAATTCAGCCTGTGCAAAGATGCTGGCATTAGAATGAGTAATTTAGGAACAAAAGGACAATGACTATTGTCATTAATCCGAGGCAAAGAAGAGTTGTGGAAAGTTGTGGAGTTTAGGGCTAGTCAGAACTACTCCTGTTACCTTGGGCTGATTATTCACCTCTTCTGGCACCTGTGTATTCTGCTATAATGACCGCCTACCCTTGGTAGCTGGATGTGGCATTCACAAAACTCCTGGCAGAGTATTTAGTACATAGATTCTTAGAAAGTAGAGGCATTATTTTAGAAATATATCTTGAGATATTTCTTATGAGTAGATTTCAAGATGATAGCTAGAGTTCTGAATTGCATTTGAACTTGAATTTTATCAATTGTGTATAGCAACAAAGCACAAATCTTACCGGGAATATAAGATGCTAAGAAAGCAAGATGCTCAAGTAGTAAGAAAACTGGTAAATTAATATTTTCCATACATGCAACAAAAAAAGGAATTTAATTACAGAGCTCTTGGCACATTAAGGTGATGGATGATGCACCTATAGCTATAATAATTGAGGAAATTTAAGTTTTTAGTTGTTACAAGAATGTAGAGAATTCCTTGGTGCTTCCAGGCCAAGGACTATGTGGGCCTCTCTAATTCTCTTTCTCTTAACCACCTTGTAACAGAGAGAGTTTGCTATTGCTAACCCACAACTTATTGACTACCTGTTCATCAATTCCATTGATTCTGTATAGCATCCATGCTAGGAACTGTGCCGTATAATTTTAGAGCCACTTGCTGCATGTGACCCTTTTGCACTTAGCACACGGCCAGTCTAAGTTGAGATGTGCCTGTAAGTGTTAAATGCACACCAGATTTCAAAGACTTAGTATAAAAAAATGTGAAATAATACCTCACCAATGCTTTTCATATGGAACACTTACAGACTTAATATTTTGGATATATGAGGTTAATGAAAATATATTAAAACCAATTTGACCTGTTTTTACTTTTTCTAATATGGCAACTAAAATTTTTAAAGTTACCCATGTGGTTCACATCTCATTTCTCTTGGTCAGCATTCATCTATATGACCCTGGAGCCCCCATAGGAATTTCCTAGAGAGGGTAAATCATCAAACTCCCCTACCACCAAGCAAAAATAAACAAACCCTTGCACTGGCTAATGGAGCCCCCCGATCTGAGGTTTGTTTTCCCTTCTCAGCAAAACAGCTCTACATGAGCAAGTTAATTTACTTTTTGTGCCAAACACATTAGATCTCTCTAGGTATAGTCTCAGGGTCATAACTAAGATAAAATGCTTACGTCATTTATACTCAGCTTTCTTTCTCCTAACTTTGTTCTAAGCCAGCACCTGCTGATTATTATCTAAAAAGGAGTGTTTTATCTAAAGAGTGTCTCTAAAGCACATTTCCGTCTCTCAAAACAAACAATAAAAGAACATTAAAACAAAAGAAAAATCACAAGAGTCCACCTTTGGTAAACATTTATCTTGCTGTAAAAATGAAAGAAAGAGAAAAGTAGGTTTGCATCAATTAAATGGTATCACAATGATTGGTTCTTTGTGGAATACAGGGAATCAACAAAGTAAGATTATTCTTTCTGGTTCTAAGTTGTCAGATAGTTATTGAAAGGGAATTGCAGTCCTATTTCTGCAGCAGAACTAATGTGAAAAGAGAATGGTAAATTAAATAAAGTCAAAATGACCTAGCCAGCTGCTTCAGTCTCCTGAATGATTGCTTCTAAGATGCAAATAAATGTAAGTCTTTGTGTTGTTAAATAGAGTTATGGTTTTCAACTTGGAATGAATGTTGTGATGTAGCTCAGTAGTCACATTAATGAGATATTTTTGGTCCCTCATTTGTTTTTAGGTTCTCTCATTTCTGCAAATGAGAAAGATTAATATTATATCCTAATCATGAAGTATAAAGGGGCCAGTGTGTCAATAAATCAAAATTGAAGAACAGATATGATTTCTTCCATCAGCATATCAAAATTGTTATGTGCCGTCGAGTTGGTGTCCGACTCATAGCAACCCTATGTACAACATATTCATAGCGATCCTATGTACACTATTTTTAGGGCTTCTCTGCTGTTCATAGGGTTTTCAATGACTGCTTTTCGGGAGTGGGTTGCTGGGTCCTTCTCCCAAGCCTGCAGCACCTGGTGTTCCCAGCTGATCTCCCATCCAAGTACTAACCAGGTCCAACCCTGCTTAGCTTCTGATATCTGATGGGATCAGAGGCCAAAGTGGTATAGCTGCAGGTGCCTATGAAAATAGTAGATGGCTACTTTGAACCTCATTCAACTTTTAGCTTATCCTCTTAAATTGAGAGGGGCATCAGGTGGCCTATTATTTTATGGGAAAGCTTTAGGATCTCAAAAGTACTTAGGTGTGGATGGTCAATAAGCTTACGTGGTATGAGGGCTCAGAAAATTTAGTACCAGTAAGACTCTATTACTAAATGCTACTTAATATTGAGTACTTTAATTTTCTTAAGAAATTCTAAAAGAGTCTCTTTTGTATGTATGTGCTGGTACTATGAGTTGAATCCAGGACCTCATACATGCTTTTCAAGCACTCTACCACTGAGCTACACTTCCAGCCCATTTCTTACTTTTTATTTTGCAACAGAGTCTTGCTAGGTTATTCAGACTGTCTCTGGCCTTGAACTTGTAATCCTCCTGCCTCCACCTCCAAAGTCACTGGCCAGTACAAGAGTGCACCACCACACCTGGCAATCTTTCCTTTTCATTTGTTTCTTTTAATGCTCATAGGTTTCAGGACTGTATTATTAAGTTACCTTGACAAGCCCCCAGAACCATAACTAGGGTAATGCCAGGATATTGGGCCTGCCTTGGGAAAAGAATGTAAAAATGGAGATATGTTTACCTTCCCACTCTGCTCCATCCCAGCTATAGTGGAAAGTTTGATTCTTTCATTCAATTACCTTTTTTAAACACATAAAGTATCAAAATACCATGTAAAGTACCCTTTATTCTCAAATCTAATCTGCATCCTTTCAACAGTTTTAGAGGGCTACAAAATCTCAACCAAGCTCTCCACCATGAGTCCAAATTGCATGTAATTCTAATCTGCATCTGATTTTGTTGTTGTAGTTGTTAGGTGCTGTGGAGTTCGGTTTGACTCATGGCAACACGATGTACAACAAAACAAAACACTTCCTGACACTGTGCCATGCCTGGCAATATGTCAGTGCTTCTCTGCATTTATAGGGTTTTCAGTGGCTAGATTGTTTTGGGAGTGGATTGCCAGGCCCTTTTCCCGTTTTTGTGGTGCTGTGGATTGAACCTAGGGTATGGTGCTGGGGATCCAACCTAGGCTCTCATAGAGTGCAGAGTGGCCCTCAACCACCTTAGCTTTAGTCCTCTAAAACTGCTGAAAGGGTGTGAATTAGATTCAAGAATATCCAGTAACTTCGAGAGTATACCTAATGGACAATATTTTGAGTGTTTGGTTCCTGATTGGCTTGCTTAAAGCCCCATCTCTTGTGGAGTCCTTAGAACCACGTTAGCAGAGTATAGACCGTTCCTCTCACCCTTGCATCTCATGATCGTGGGAACACAGAAGTCTAGAGGAAAATTGTCCAGTTACAATTCTAGTCTCTCTTGTCCTTTAAATTTTTTTAAAATCATTTTTTGTTGTCTTGAAACACTAAGTTATCTTCATAACAAATGGCTTTGATCTTGACAGCATCCTTAACTTTTGAGAGCAAAGAACAAAAATCTGTACTCTTAGCTCCACAGTCTTCCAGATTCTTATTACTTCGCATACTTGATACATTTTATGTGAAACTTTTGAAATTATAATTTATTTGAGTCTTATCTCTTCCTCTCTGATGGTTCATGCTCTTTACTGCATTAATCTTCATCTATTTACATCTCAATCAGCTTGTTTATCTTTTCATAACTCATTCAACTGGATGATTCCTGCCAAACTTAGCCTACAAAAGCTGATAGAGAATATATTACATAAAAGTCATAAGGGCAGAATAAAGGGAATGGTATTCTGATTTTGATCTTTATTCAGAATTCTCAATGACTCTCCCTCTGAGGTGACACACGTTCTGAGAGTTATTGAAAATGCACCTTCAATTTCTTCCATCTTGACTCTCAAAAAATGGACGTCTCCCAGTCTATGCAATTATTATTTTGGCTTATTAAACATCCTTGTAAAAATATTCATATTTTCCAGACCAAGTGACAGTTACTTTTTTAACCTTTTGATGCTAATTTTCAGGTGTGAAGTTATTTATTTTTCTTACACTTAAAATGCAATTCATGGGCCAATCTTGTTGTCTCTATTCAAAATATGTACTGAATTCAATAGCTTTTCAGGATGTTAGTGGTGATTGGCATTGACCCAGCCACTGTCATCACTCATTGGGATTCTTGTGATAGCCTGTTAATTGGTTTTTAGGCTTCATTCTTGCTCTTCTACAGTCAGTTCTCAAACAGGAGACAAAGTATTTCTTTAAAACTTAGGTCAAGCTATGTAGCTGTGCTGTTGAAACCACTCTAATTGTTTTCTATTTAACTGGAAGTCAGATCCAATCAATGTCTTTGCATGATCTGGCTTTTACCTTTCTGATTTCATCTCCTTCTGGTGTCCTCATTGCTCATTCTGCCATGTCCTGGCTATATTTGTCTCTTCAATCTTTCAAGACACATGCTTGCCTCAGGGCCTTTGCATCTACTGATCTCCCTGGAATCTTCTTCCAGATTTTCACAAACCTACTCCCTCACTTCATTCAGACTTTACTCATGCTACTCCATTAGCAACAGTCTTCCGGAGTCCTCTGTCTGATATACTAGCCACTATTTCTCCTCCCAGCTCACTAGGAATACAACAAATATTTCTTGGATGAATAAAATAGCTATTTTTCATAGAAGGGCATTTAATTTCCTGTTCCATCTATGGGAATAGATAAGGAATGCATAAAATGATCTTCAGTCACAGAAAAAAGTGAATATCACAGCAAAGTGGTAAGAAATCAGGCATGATAAATATTTCAAACCATACATTTGGTTTTCTTAAGGTATTAACAGTAGCAGAAAAAAGTAAATAAATTATTGAAAATTAGAACTTTTTTCTGGAAGAGCTAATATGTGTAATCAGATCATTATTTCAGGTAAATATGTGGCTAGTATGATTTTAAGTCACAATTTTATAAAATATTAGATACACCTTTGTGATAAGATTTAAGCTACTAATGTGCTTGACAAACTGCCTTTTATCATAAAATTCATCTTTGTTTGTAATATATATATAAAACTATATACTATTAATATATGACTATAAAACTATATACATGCTTGAATTACTAATAATTTATGATTTTTTAAACTAATGAAACTTTAAGATATTAGAGTTATTTCATAGTATTAAATGGAACTCGGTTGTAATTATTATGTATGCATTATTATTATTTGTAGTTATTGGACACATATATGCAAATTTGTAGAAGGAATAATTCTCTAGAACCAAAAGATCTTCTGTATGTTGTAAATTTGTGAATTTACTTAACTGCCTGGCCTTGTTGCCATATCTCCAAGAAGGAAAGAATAATACATTGCTGATATAAATGTAGAAATATATGGTACTCTGACCTATGACAGATCTCAAAGATTCATAATTTTTAAATCATAATGAGATATCACATTTCTATTAGTATGACTTAAGTAAAGGGAAAACAAAACAGAACAAAACAAAAAACAGTATCACATGTGAGGATGCAGCACAACTGGGATTCTCATACATTGGAGGAGGAAATGTAAAATGAAAGCTACTTTGGAAGACAGTTTGATGGTTTCTTACAATGTTAAACATACACTTACATATATCCCAGAAGTGCCATTGGTGGGTGTTTACTTCAATAAAATGGAAACTTGTCCTTAACCTAGAATCTGTACACTAATATTTATAGTAGTTCTTTTTATAAGTACCAGAAAGTAGAAGGAACCCAGATGTTCTTGAACTAAAAAAAAGGAAAAAAAAAAAAAAGCTACTACATCCAATCCAATGTATTACTACTCAGCAGTGGAAAGGAGCAAACTATGGATGCATGCCTCAACACAGATGAATCTCTAAACACATTATGCTGAGTCAAAGAAGTCAGAGTCATAGTTGAAAGAGTATGTACTAATGCATCCATACAAAAACAACATCATGGAAACAGAAAACAGATCAGTGATTGTGTGGGGATTGAGAGAAGGATGCTAGTACAAAGGGGTCACACCAGAGAATTTGGGGGCCAGTAGAACTGTTTTGGGTTCTGATTGTGTGGTGGTGACATGACTCTACGCTTTTGTCAAAATGCACAAAACTATACCAGGAAGACTAAATTTTATTATATGTGAATTTAAAGTAATAAAACTACAGAATTCATTTCTCGATCACATTTAAAATTAGTTATGCTTCTGAACCCAAGCATTGATGAAGTCTGAATGTCCCAAGCAGGTGCGCATATTCAAACCTTAGCTATCAATTTCATTTTACTTTAGTTGCTGTGGTTGGCCACAGTGACGTTATCCCACTTCAGGAATTACTTGTGGCATGATGGACTTTGACTCACAGATCAGTAGCAGTGAGGCAAATACTTCCCATGTTCTCTCAGAAACTGTTTCATATCCTCAGAGGATCTTTCCCGGCTGACTCGTTTAGCTCAGTGGGAATGATGGCTAGGGATAAACACTTTGTTGTTGTTAAGTGCCATCGAGTCATGTCCGACTCATAGCGACCCTCATAGGGTTTTCAATGGCTGACTGTTTCGGGATTGCCTTGGGAGTGGATTGCCAGACCTTCTCCCATTTTTGCGGTGCTGGGAATTGAACTCGGGACCTCAGAGACTGCAGCGCAGTGCTCTACCAATTGAGCTAAATCCTAGCCCCGCGATAAACACTGGGAACTCAGAAATTGGGGATGTAGCTCAGTGGTAGAATGCACACTTAGCATGCATAGTTCCCTGAGTGATCCCTAGCATCTCCAAAAAGAATATGAATATATATATATATATATATATATATATATATATATATATATATATATATTATATGCATATCTATGCATATATATGTATATATATGCATATCTGTGTCATAAAGACTAGGAACTCGTCTTGTATGTTTGAGTCACAGGTAAATCAGCTGCTTACGCTTCTTCATAAACCCAAACATAAGTAAATAGGAAGCAGAATCAGAACAGGCTGTTGTCCATACAAATCACTGCAGGTTGTGGATTTTGGGTCCTTCTTTTCAGTAGGGTACTTTTCGAAGACTTTGGCACCAATGGCTGTATCCTGGGCCTTCAAGAGTTTGAAGAGTGAAATTCTATCAATAAAAAAAACAAAAGAAGTTATCATTGTACGCCAGTGTGTTGGTCCCCAGTGGGCCAGCTCATAATGCAGTCTTTCATGGAACAGATGGCTGAGCAGTTGACTGTGGCAAAAGCAAATAATAAATAAAGCCCCAAACAAACATAAACAACAAAAAGTACACAAAACTTAAACATAAATAACAATTCAATCTTAAATACTTCATTATATAAAAACTTTAGGCATTAGAATGTTCTTATAAGCTCTACCATATGTTTTCCATTCTCTTTTGCCAGCTGGAAGACACATTTTATGTTTGTGAAAAATGTGAATGTGTAAAGGTTCTTGAGGTCATGACTTTCTGGTGAAACCAGTCCTGTTTTTATTTTTCCAGGCTGTTTTGGATCTTCTACTTACTTGTCTTACTGTGCTTCTTCTGTACGCAGGTCTTAAAAGTATTGTAAAACTAGATTGATCATGAAAGCAGCTTCCTACCAGTAGATTAGAAGTGAATCAAAACAGATTAAAATAAAATATTTTTCTCTCTGGCATTTTTCTGGAGTGACAGCTTTTGAGTTTCCCACATTGCTATTCCTTGTTTAATTTGCATACTTTGTTTTGTCTTTATGTATAGTGGGGAGAAGGATGTGGCAATCCATTCCTGAAACAATCAGCCATTGGAAACCCTATGAGGGTCGCTATGAGTCAGACAAGACCCCACAGCACCTAACAACAACATATGTATAGTGATTTGAGTGCAGAAATAAAGGAGTGGGAAAGGATTGTAATTGAACACCCACTCTGAGTTGCAGGGATGTGATAGGCACTTCTTGTGTATTATTCCATTTAACTTCACAACAGTGAATAAGGTAGATAATTTTGCTGCTTTGCAAACAAGGAAACTAGGTCCAGCAGAGGTTAATTGACTTGCATTCTCAAAGATAGGTCTCTCTTGCTACCAAATCCGCTCTCTTTATACCTCCCCAAGGCTCCATTTGGGAATAGTGTTTTCTCATCTCATTCTTACTTGCAATGGGGGGTGGAGATTGCACTGGTCTTTTGAGATTGAGCCCTGGAACTTCTCAGGCCTGGTTGCTCTCTGTTTTACTTTTCGAGGTCCCAAGAGATTTGGCCTAATTCTATATATTTTTCAAAGCTGCTATCAGATACTTGATCACTTATTTCTTTCTCCCCCATGACTGCATGTAGAGGAAAATTGAGTCTCACAGTTCCATGGCTCTGAACAACAAACCCACAAGGCTTTCTATTTTAATAATTCTACTTCTAATCACCCTAGGGAAACAGGAAAGCAAAGAGGAAAAAAATCTTAAAGAATTATAAAGGTTCAAAAATAGTTAAACTCTTATTCCTTGGGCTCAGTGTGCATACTGTAGTTCCTGAAACCATTTGTGTGTTATTTCTTAGAAGATACCAGAAATGTCTTTGAGATTGTTGTTGTTAGGTGCTGTTGAGTCAGTCTCCAACTGATAGCAACCCTATGTACAACAGGCAATATAGTATTGTGAGTACCTCTCTGCTATTCATAGGGTTTTCAATGGCTGATTGATTTTTGGGAGTGGGTTTCTGGGTCCTTCTTCCAAGCCTACAGCACCTGGTGTTCACAGGTGGTCTCCCATCCAAGTACTAAGTAGGCCCAACCCTGCTTAGCTTCCGAGATCTGATGCCACAGTGGTATGACTGCAGGCCCGTGTGACCATGAACACTTGAAAGGCAGCTAATTTGAATTAAAATATACTGCATAAACTGCACACTGGATTCTAAAGGCCTAAAATGAAAAAAAAGTAAAATATCTCAATTTTATTTCAATTATATGTACAATGATTATCTGAAAACATTTTGTAGATGCTGGATTAAAGAAAATATATTCAGCTAGTTCCTTTTTTTTTTTTTTTCTGTGTTAGGTGTAGAACCCAGAATCTCCCTCACACATACTAGGCTAGTATTTTTCCGCTGGGCTTCATCCCCAGCCCTACCTTTTTGAGCTTTTGATTTTGAGGTTATTGCATTCATATGCAGTTGTAAAGTATAATACAGAGAAATTCCACGTGTCTTTTACCTGTTTCCCCTATTGACTTACAAAACCATCAAATAATAGCACAGCTGTGAAATTGACATGGCTATAACTTATTGACCTTATTTGATTTCATAAGTTTATATGCACTATGTGTTTGTCTGTGTGTGTTCTATGCAATTTAATTACCCTTGTAAATTCGTTGGACATCACCACAAACAAGACACAGGATTTCCCTTATGAAGCTCTCCTGGGTTACTTTCCAGTATCCACAGCCATCTCCCTTTCTTTTTCCCCACCTAACCCCTTGGAATCACGAGTTTGTGTTTCATCTGTATAATTTTGTCATTTTAAGTACATCTAATGAATGGCATCATATAGTATATAATTTTTTGAGATTCACTTTTGTTACACTATTTCCTTAAGATTCACCGGAGGTATTGTGTTACCAATAGTCCTTTAGTAGTCTTTTCATATATCTTTTTATTTTTCTAATACTCTTGGTAGAAAGTTTAACATTACATATGTAATGTGCATTTGCACTGGGTGTCTATTGGACAGCATTTAAGGGCATGTTGATTGGAAGTCATCAAAACACATGTTTCTGTTGTATTTTCAGTGAACTTCAGGTATTCCTGCTAAGTGGTGTATTTTGTTCTGGTCTCTATAATCAAGGTTATTTGGAAGTGAACAGGGCACAGTACCTTTTTTAAAAAATCATGTCAGGAGAGTAATACCACCTCAGTGTCCCTTCCACTCCCTTCCTCTTTCCTCTCTCTCTCTCTCTCTCTCTCTCTCTGTGTGTGTGTGTGTGTGTGTGTGTGTGTGTGAGAGAGAGAGAGAGAGAGAGAGAGATAAACCTTTCTATTTGTTTCCACAAAAGAAACTTTTCATGAGATTTGACTACAAGAAAGGGTATCTTGCAACCCCTGCCGATGGTATTCAGCACTTTAGTTTGCAACTAATTAATGGCTCATATTTATCTGATATTTTCTCCTTTTGGAACTTTAGAAACTTTTTTCCCTCAACATAAACTTCAAAGATAAACCAGCTCAGTTAGCTTATGATGGAGGCAAGAAGCAGGACACAGGGACACTTTAGTGCAGATTAGAACTGAGGTAAAGGATAACACTGCTTTCAATTAAAATTGTCTGGGGAAATTAGGTAGGCAGAAAATAATTACCTGGGTTGGCATGCATCCAGGTTTCTGAAACATAGACCCTGCTGGAATTCTTCTGAGGGATCCTTGAGGACCACAAGCAGCCTAGGACCTTGGGGTTTATGTGTCATCTCAATCACATTTGAATGTTTGGCTACAATGCATTGCTATTTTATGTCAAATTATGTAGCATGAGAAATTCTAAGAAATAAAATCCTATAAAAACCAAGACCCCAAGCAAGCAATACCACAAAGTGTCAGATTGAAGAAACCTTTCTCTGATAAAACAAATGTACATTTCTGTGATCTCTACTAGTGCCCAACAGGACACTGGAGCTAAGATTGAATTGTAGGAGAAACTAAACAGGCCTGATTAATATCTAGTTCTAGGCTCTCACCGCTGTTTGCGTTGGGCCCTGACATGCTGACAGTCCTTGATCAGCACCTTGCCAGTTCTGGGGAAGACCTCTCAGTAGAGGTCATCTGACCCATGGACTTGTCCAACCCTGTGGTGGAAACGGATCATTTAATGCAAATCTGCCTTTAATGCAAATGTCAAGATTTAATATTGTGTTCCGCACCCTTGCTTCACCTCCAGTGACGAAGTACTATAATGGCTAAGCATCTAAGCAGGGGTTTCTTAGAGTCTGTGCTGCCCAGACTATAGGCACCTGGTGCCATGTTGCCTCTGCTATGGCTGGATGTGATCGATAGAAAAGATTTGAGATTATTGAGCTATGGGTCTTTCTCTTTACCTGGAAGAGACCCACTTTCGTTTTTACAAAAGGAAAGGAATTCAGTGGCTTTTCTAGTTTGCTTCTAATGTTAGCTGTTGCTATACTCCCCCTTTTATGTGTGTGTGATCTGTCAATTTCAAATAGGAGCACAGTGGAAGAGGCTTTGGATGGCACAGAAACAAGGAAGACAGAATCAATTACCCTTTTCCTCACTCCCCTTCCAAATGAAGACTGAGGGGGTTGGAGGAATGAGAGTATTATTTTCTTGTATTAAAGGACTTCACGTGTCTACTTGTACAAGACTGCTACTAGTACACAGGGTATTTTTATGTGAATTTGGAAATATACCCATTTGTGGAGATGCAGGTCTTATGCACTCCTTGGCAGTAGACATGAACCAGATCTGTTTGAATGCACTGCACAGGTGCTTGGTCACATAATAGATGCAGACATATCCCCTATTGCCAGGCATAGTGGTGCACACCTGTAATCCCAGTGATTTGGAAGGCAGAAGCAGGCAGAGCACAAGTTTGAGGCCAGAAGTAGCCTGAGTAACTTAGCAAGGCCTTATCTCAAAAAGTAAAAAGTGAACTGGAGGTGAAGCTCAATGGTAAAGAGCATGCTAAGCATGCATGAAGCCCTGGGTTCAAATCCCCAGTACTGCAAGGAAGAAAGGAAGGAAGGAAGAAATTGTGGGATAGAGGGAAGAAGGAAGGAAGAAAGGAAGGGAGGGAGGAAGGAAGGAAGAAAGAAAGGAAGGGAGGGATGAAGGAAGGAAGCAAGGAAGAGAGAGAGAGAGAGAGAGAGAGAGAGAGAGAGAGAGAGAGAGAGAGAGAGAGAGAGGAATTACATTTACAATTTGGAAGAGCAAATGGATACACAGGCAGTTGCAGTTTGTAAGTGGAAGGGTCCTAGAGCATGTTCATGAACATTTGAATTCATACTCAATTGCTTACTTATGACTCTGCATAAGTGATATAACCACTGTGTGCCTCAATCTCATTTGTAAAAGGTTTGCTGAGATACAATGAGTTGATATATATAAGACACTGAGAGTAGTGCCTGGGCACAGTACTATCTCATTAACTGGCAGTTACTATCATTATTTATTTTGCTCCTTGTGAACATGCTAAACAGTTCTGTTCTCTAACCAATTATGTATTTAAGGAAGCAATTTATTGAAGATTCTCATCTTTATTTTTAAAGAATGAAATTAATACACCATGTGCTACTGTATGTATGAAGCATGATTTTATCTTTATACTTTTACTTTGTTGCTATGGTTGTGCATATGTTCCTCAAGTGGAACTTCCAATAACCAAGTCAGTGGAGTAAAAGACTAGTGAAATCGGTTGATATCAGGTAGAAAATATAACAATTTAATTAAAAAATTTGGTCCATGATTTTATTTGGACACTGTCTTAAAAAAAAAGGAGCATCAAGCTGGGTGTGGTGGCACATGCTTGTAGTCCCAGCAATTGGGAGGCTGAGAGAGGAGGATCATGAGTTTGAGCCCAGCTTAGGCAATATAGCAAGACTGTGTCAAAAAACAAACAACAAAACAAAACCAAAAACAAGCCAAAACAAAAAATAAAACAAGAACTAAAACAAACCCACATTTTTTTTTGTTCTTCTGTGTATGAGTATGTGTTTGTTTGTTTCTTCTCTTAAAAGAAAGCCTAATTTCTAGACATCTAGTTTCAAAAGGTTTAATTGAAGCTAAAAGAGAGTAGCATCACCTGTAGGTTTAAAATATGGTGGAATTACATGCATTGTCAGGGTTAGATATGGAATTTTAAGAACATTACTCTAGAGATGAATGGGAGAATTGCTAACTTTGGCTTTAACTGCTTTTAACTTTGATCTAGCCTTTCTTCTGGCAAGTTAGCATTTCTTGTGACATAACTTTAGATCCCAGGTTAAGGTATATATTTGACAAATGCCTGTTGGCAAGTGGGTGTAGCAGGCAGAATTCTAAAATGAGCCCTAAGTGTTCCAGTCCTGGTGTACACACCTTGTACAATCCTTAGGACTGTGACTTTCACTTCTGTGATCAAATTGTGCTGGATGGCACAATTGACTTTAAGAATAAGCATTTAGCCGGGCGTGGTGGCGCACACCTGTAATCCCAGGGCTCGGGAGGCGGAGGCAGGAGGATTGCAAGTTCGAGACCAGAGGCACTCTGCATAACTTAGCAAGACCCTGTCTCAAAAAGTAAAAAAAAAAAAAAAAAAAAAAAAAAAAAAAAAAAAAAAAAAAAAAAAAAAAAAAAAAAAAAAAAAAAAAAAAAAAAAAAAAAAAAAAAAAAAAAAAA
>VMDO01000916.1:0-77531 GCA_007922755.1 Pedetes capensis | reverse complement strand
TATCGTTAATGCTTCTTTGCTATTCATAGGGTTTTCAATGGCTGATTGTTTTTTGGGGAGTGGGCTGCCAGGTCCTTTTCCCAAGCCTACAGTACCTGGTGTTCCCAGGCGGTCTCTCAGCCACATCCTAACCAGATCTGACCTGTTTAGCTTCTGAGATCTGATGGGATTGGACACCACAGCGTTAAAGCTGCAGACAAAAGGTACAGAAGAAAGTGTTTATAAGAAAGGGAGAATCCTTGCAGGAGAGAATCTCCATTGCTGGCTTTGAAAATGGTGGGGATCAAATACAAAGAATGTGGATGGCTTTCAGGATCTGAGAGTGGCTTCCAGGTGACAGCTACCAGGGAGGTGAGTCCTCAGTCATATAACCACAAGGAAATTACATTGGCCAACAACCTGAATGGACTCAGAAGCAGATTACTCCTCAGAACCTGCAGAAAAGATGGAAGCTTAACTTGTACCTCAGTTCCAGCTTTGTAAGACACTGAATAGAGAATCCAGCAATAGTGCCTGGGACTTATGACCTACCTAACTGGGAACTAATAACTGTGTTGTTTGGAGTCACTGTGCTTATGATATTTTTAATGTAACCATAGAAAATTAATACATGAAGAAAAGACAACAAGAGGATGGAGGTTGGTAATTGCAAAGCCATTATCATTATTTGGAGGAGAAAGAAAAAAACTATCCATGTAGTAACTCATGAATTCCTATGAAGAGCTCCCAGGTTACATTTTAGAGCCACTCAAACACCATCTGACAGATACAGGAGCTATAACTTGTCCATGCAGAATTTAAAATGGTTTCTCAAACTGGCAGTGTTTGACTTAGGGAGATGGGTGAAATAGCTCTCTGGGTGGGCATTCACTGCATGATGGCAAAGGGGAACATGAAGAGCAGGAAGGTGGGATCCCCTTCCTTCTGCCAAGATAGATATTGCTGATAAGGCCTGTCATTAAGGAATCACTAATGATGGGGAGAGAGGAGAACATAGATGAGGGAGTGAGCTGGGTAGAAGTCCCTCAGGGAGGCAGTGGGGACCTCGAGAACCCAAGCTTTCTCTGAAGTGACAGTCCCTTCTTCACTATTGGCTGAGTTTCTACAGCATTCTGGGTCCAGTGTTGCATAATTGTTCAGATTTCTAAGAGAAGCCATGATGATGAATATTCGAGTGCAGCCTCCCACTTTTTAAATGTATACTCCAGGTCAAACTTTAAGAGAGCACCATGGAGTCACATGAGCATGGATGTGGCCATATCAGCTGCTGCTTTGCTGCAGCTGAGAGGAGTGAGTGTATGTATGCAGTTTAGGAGACAGAAGCAATTGGCAGGTGTGAGCTCCATGGGTCCCTGGAGTTGTATCTGTTTTGCTCAGTGCCATGTGTCTGGCACACAGGGGTGCTCCATAAATATTCACAGAGTGAATCTGAGGAGACCTGAACTATTAAAGCCACATGTGAAAATATCAAATGGGATTGCCTTGGTGAAACCAGTTTCTAAGATTTGATGACTTTTAATGTTGTGAAATAAGACAATTTGGGATGTTCTTTTATCCCACTCATTTCCTCTTTTTAACCTACACTTCCATTTGAGTGGGTTTTTTTGGAGATCATTATCTATGAATGAGGGCTGAGATTTAGCTCAGTTGGTAGAGCGCTGCTCTGCAGTCTCTGAGGTCCCGAGTTTGATTCCCAGCACCACAAAATGGGAGAAGGATGTGGCAACCCACTCCCATGGCGATCCCGAAACAGTCAGCCATTGAAAACCCTATGAGGGTCGCTATGAGTCGGACTCGACTCGACGGCACCTAACAACAACAACATCTATGAATGAGGATGGAACAGGAACTCATTCTCATCTGTGTTGTCTGAGTGACTTGCATCTCCAATATCTGTTAAGTTTTGTTCTTCTACTGAAATAAAACTTCACCCTTGGCTAAAATTACTTGTTGTTGTTAAATAAATGTCTCAAGCACTGCGACATCATGAGTGGTGGTTTGTAGCAAGATACTGGTGTTTTCTTATGGTTTGGAGGGCTTTGTACATGTGCTCTTTGGTAAGGGTAAAATACGCTTAGGTATTTCCCATCACAAGGAATCCCATGGAGAATCATGATTGTAAGGTTTGTTAAATGTAAATATTTATTATTTCTTGTGTCTTTCTTAAAGAATGTGAGATAAGTATCATTTTTTTGAAAAGAGCCAATTAATATTCATTGGCAAACTCATTAATATACAGCCTTTAAAAAAGCACTTTAATGAAGTATAATTTACATAACACAAATTACCACATAAAATGTCCAACTCAGTGGTTTTTAGTATATTGACAACATTATGCAACCATCACCACAATCTAATCTTAGAACATTTCCATCACTCCCCAAAGAATTCTCATACCCATTAGCAGTTTTTTTTTTCCATTTTCCTTACCCTTCCACTCCCAGAGGGCCATAACTTGCTTTCTGTCTCTATGGATCTGGCTGTTCTGGATATGTCATGTATATGAATCATACAATAAGTGGTCATTGTGACTGTCTTCTATGCCAGGATAATGTATTTTTGAAGTTCAATCCACATGTGTCAGTGTTGGCTTTGTTTTATTACTGAATCATATTATATTGTGTGGACATATCCCCTTTTGTTTATCGGTTCATCAGCTGATGAATGTTGGGATTGTTTCTTCTTTGGCTGTTATATAAAATGCTGTTTTGAAAATTTATGTATTTTTGTATGGCTTATATGTTTTAATTTCCCTTGGTTATCTATCTAGGAGTTGAATTGCTGGCTTTTCTGGCAGCTTCATATTTAACCATTCGAGAAACAGCCATTTGAGACTGTTTTCCAAAATGGCTGCATCATGTTACATTGCCAGCAGTACTGTATGAAGTTTCTGACTTCTCCAAATTCTCATCAAGTGTTGTTATTTGACTTTTGGTTGTACTTTTTCTAGTGGTTATGAAGTAGTATCTCATTGTGGTTTTGATTTACATTGAGTTTTGTTTATATATTTGTGTATTTTTTTGAGAAATGTCTATTTCAATTCATTGCTCATTTTTAAATTGAGTTATTTATCTTTTTGATGTTGAATTGTAAGAATTATTAGATTCTAGATAAAAGTCTTTTTATTAGATGAATTTGCAAAACTTGTCTCATGGATTTTCTTTTCATTTTCTTATTGGTATTTTTTTTGAACCACAATGTTTTTAAAGAGATCCAATTTATCTATTTTTCCCTTGTATTGCTTATGGTTTTGGTGTCATATCTAAGAAAGCATTGCCATACACAAGGTAACAAAGATTTACTCTAATATCATATTTGCTTTTAAGTATTTTGTATGATAGTCTGCCTTTATCCCTGAGGAATACATTATAAGACCCTCAGTAGATACTTAGAGCTGTGAATAGTAACCAAACCTATGCACACTGTTTTTTCCTGAACATATACATCTATGATAACTTTTAATTTATCAATAAGGCATAGTTAGAGATTAGTGGAAGTAATGATAAAACAATAATAACCAGTAATGGAATACTACAGTTATAACAACAAACTATAATAAAAATTATGTGAATGCGGTGTCTCTCTCTCAAAATACCTTATTGTGATGTACTTACCCTTCCTGTTAACCACAGGCAACTGAAACCATGGAAAGTGAAACCAAGCATAGGAGTGGGAGGGACACTGTAGTTTTAAATCTGTGGCCCACTTTGAACTAATTTTTTGTATATGGTATGAGGTAGGAGCCTATATTCATTCTTTTACTGGGGGCTATCCAGTTTTTCCATCACCAATTGCTGAGTAGATTATCTTTCTCCACTGAGTAGTCTTGGTACCCTTATTGAATGCAAAATAGCTTTTATTTCACCAACATCAATACAATATTGGGATTTGGGTATTTTGTTTAACTATATTATGGCAAATATCTTTCTTCTTTTGAAAGACTAAAGCCAAGAGAAAGACACACATAAATACTCCTAAACATGTATCCCTATCATCCCACAAATACTGTCATACATAGACCCTCCTTTGCCAAGGATCCCATTTAACCTTTTAACACTCAGAATAATAATATTTGAATGAAGAAGTTAGTAGATTGGGGGCTTCATTCACATATAACTACAACATCAATTCAGTGACAACAGTTTGCTGATGATATGCCAGTAGCTACATAGTTCATCCTTTACTTCTTTCTAAGATATTACAGCACTGCAGTATCCTAAGTACGTTCAAGATTAGAAAGGTTTACAGAATGAGGTGGAAATTTTGTACTTGATAGTAAAAGAAGGGAAAGAAAAAATGTGTCTAATCTTTAAGTTTTTGGTATAAAATGATGGCAGCAACAGCTTTCTCCAAATGAGGAGCAAGGTGTGGCCGGGTCAAGGATCCATGAGCTTTTTAAGAACTCAGCCTCTTTCATATGCCCAAGAGGCATAAAAATGCACTGTAATTTAACATCTCAGCTTGAAGTGGACCACTTAATTATTCATCTATTCAATAAGGATTTACTGAGCACCAACTGAATGCCAGACACTTTGCTAGATGCTGAGGATACATACAGTGGTTTTCAATACATGCATAATCCCTGTCCTCAGGGGATTTATATATCATATTCATCTAAAATTAGAAATATAAATGTAATATAGAAAATATGGTAAATGCCATAGATGAATATTACCATCAGGACTAGACATGAGTTAATGTGTCTTAGTTTGAATGTACGCCATGTACCAGAGTACCTGGTATTCACCAGCTCTGTGGGATTCTTGAACATTCCTCCAACTTCTCAGTTTCCACTTCCTTAAAATGGGAATGATCATAGCTTATATATTTTAGAGTTTTTATGTGGATTGTATATGATAATATGATTCATGCTTAGATCCTGGATCATTGTAAACATTCACAAAATCAGTAAAGTCAGTGTCTGTATACTGTACTTAAAATTGAATGTTTCTTTTTATACAGAGTTTGAGATGAACTGTATTTTTTGCAGTTTCACTTTTACAAGTAATGTGTTCCATAGTAAAACACTACACAAGGGCTAATCTTAGATTAAAATCAAAGATTCCCCCACCACCTCTCTTCAATGCCAGTTCCCCAAAGGCAACCATAATCTTGCAATCTTGCTTCTTGTTACCCCCACAGATATGTTATTTCATAAAATAGTATTTATATCTTTGTGTTTTCATGTAGATAGTGAGGTTTGTTTTAGCACAATTATGTCACAATGTACATATTATGATGTTTTGTTTTATTACATGCCATCCAGTCGATCCGACACATAGTGACCCTATGCACAACAAAATGAAACACTACCCGACACTGTACCATGCCTGGTACTATTGTCAGTGCTTCTCTGTTATTCATAGAGTTTCCCATGGCTGATTGTTCCAGGAGTGGGCTGCCAGGTCTTTCTCCCAAGCCAAGAGCCCCTGATATTCCCAGGCGGTCTCCCATCCAAGGACTAACCATGCCTGACTCTGCTTAGCTTCAGAAATTTTACGAGATCAGACACCAGGGTGGTGTGGTTGTAGACTACATATTACTGTAGTACTTCACTTTTCTAAAATTAATTCTGTGACCCAAGAATTTGTTTCTTTACCTGTACATTTAGATCCAGATCTACTCCTTTTTATTTCATGGTATAGTCTTTTCTTGTATGAGTGTTCCAATCTACATGGGATCTTATTAAAGGACATTGCTATAGACATTTCCATATGTAGATGATGATGCTCACAAATTCCAAATTCAAACTTTTACAGACATCATTTTCTCAGGTCCTAATTGCAAATTTTTATGCCTCTCCCTTCTTCCCACATGCAAATGGGCTTATTTTATCTCTATGTTCTCCTGATGCTACTCGCAGCTTTTTCTTTTGGCTAATGTTGGAAAGGTCTTAAAATATCTAAATTTCAGTTAAACTAAAAATCAAACATTAACCCAGAATTGACGTAAACAACTTGTTAACAAAGAAAATACAGAAACACACATAAAAAATAATGACTGCAGTTAGATGCACTTCCATTGCAGTTCTTTCCTGTTCAGAGCTGTGCTGCTTGGAAAGATTTCTTCCAAGTACAGTTCATCTAAGGACATTTGAAAGATTTCTTGCAATTACAGTTCATCTAAGGACATTTTAATATTAATCAGGAGAAGACAATTATATTTACTTCAAGAGGATTTTGCATAGCCTTGTTGATCAATTGCTGCTTAATTATTTTACGAGATTAAGAAGTTGAGTAGGAAAAGAACAGTATTATAGAAAGGGTGTATAAAACCCCTAGGCTGGGTATAACTGTGAATATTTCTTATTTGGTGACTCTATGCCTTTACTATATGTAAATTACTATGTGTAATTACATATATGTACTATATGTAAATTACTTTTACTATGTAAAAGTAATTTTTTTTGTTGGGGCTGGGGTTTAGCTCAGTTGATAGAGTGCTCCACCATACTCTCTGAGGACCTGGATTCCATCCCTAGCACTGCAAAAATGGGAGAAGGACATGGCTATCTACTCCTGAAGCAATACCCCAAACAACCAGCCATTGAAAACACTATGAGGGTCAACAGCACCTAACAACAACAATTGTTTTATGTGTCTTTCTGATGTGTTTTAAGGAACATATTGTAGATTCTAATTTTGATATGAAAAGTTTGCTTCTGTGCATAAGAATTCTGAAGGTGCTTGACATTGATTTTTCTTTTGTCTGCGTCTGCTTGCTTTACAGAAGACTACACCGTGAGTTTGACCAAGTGGACATCACTTGTCCTTGGAGCAGAGCTTCCCAGTGAGTACCCTGGGGCCTGTGGTGAGGAATTGCTAGTGGTGAGGTTCTAGAGCTTATGACCTGCAAAATGAAACACTTCGTGCACACTGATGCCTCATCTGAAATACCTCTTAAAAGTGATTCACAGACATTTTCTTATGAACCTACCAGGATTTTCTAGGTTCCATTTTACTCTCAAATTGGGCAGTACACCACCAACTTTTGCTAGTTTTCTCCTTGTTGTTTGTAGTAGTATTGCCTGTGTTCAGTAAGCATCAGAACCTATTGAAGATTTTCTTTTCTACAGTTCTTTCTGGGGAGAACTGTATGTGACTTTTCAGTCCTATGCAGCTTTTGGGAAGAAGATTCTCCCCAGGGTGACAAATTTCTTTTTGCTCATCATCAGCTAGAATTCTCCAATTTTAGAGCAACTACCTATGGGTGTGGGCTGGGGTTTAATTGTGTTGTTTGAGCGCTGCTGTGCACTCTCTGAGGCCCTGGGTTCACTCCTCAGCACGGCAAAAATGGGAGAAGGACCTGGCTGCCTTCTTCCAAAGTAATCCCGAAAAACCCATCAGCCATTGAAAACCCTATGAATAGCAGCAAAGCACTGACAGTGCCAGGCATGGCACAGAGTCAGGGAGCATTTTATTCTGTTGTATATAGGGTTACTATGAGTCAGCCCTGACTCAACAGCACCTAACAACAACATATGGAGGTAGTCAATAAATTCTTCTGATGCTCCCTTAACAGTCCATTTTATAAGCCTTTACTGAAATACCAAAGTGGTACTGAAAATATACTTTTTATGGCTGGTTCATTTTATTTATAAACTGGAACTTACCAATGCTTTATGCCAGAGCAAGGTTCCTAGCAAATATGACAGACTATTCTTTTTTACTCTTTAATCCAATTATTATTTTCTAATTGCTGTTATATGTTTAAAAAGTGTACTTACCTGTTATTCCTTGAAGGGATAAGAAGTCATTTTGTCATGATCATATGAACTACTAACTTTACTGTTCCTCCTGAACTTTTGAGTCTTAGTCTTTTAACATCAGTAGTTTTTTTGTGTGTGTGTCCCAGCATGTGGCGTGTCCTGTCAGGTGCTTCATTATCTTCTGGAAGTGCTATGACTGATTTTCTCCTGGCCTTTTTGTGAGTGGGGGGAAGAATCATATAACCTGACACCTCTCCAAATGATTGGTCTTTAAGGAAGACATAAGAATATCAAGAAAGTAGATTTATTATTGAATGTTCCTATCTATTTTTAGTCAAATGCACTATATTTTACCATTCCCTAAGGATGATTCATAAACCTTGTCTGAGTAGGCACAGCAGAGTTGAAGGATGCTGAATAATTTTAGAGACTTTAAATCAGTCTAGATTGGTCATCCCATTCTGTTTGCATTACATTTTTCTGGACTATCCAATTTTCCTCTAAATAGTCATATTATCCTTAAATAGGTCACTTTTCATCAGCTATATTATAAATGGTTTTTATGAAGACTTATGTGGTTAATGAATATATACTTGATTCAAGAGTCAAAAAAAAAGAACAGTAGAGTTCAGAGGTTGTTAGCTAAATATTTTAAGTTCAAGGAAGAAATTTCTCTATATTAAGTGGTATAAGTGCTGGGCATTTGATTTTGAGAAGTTTTGGAAGGCACCAGGTGCAGGTGTCTTATGTGGCTATAGAAGCTGATTGGATTTGGTGTCCCCTGATTATTGGTCTATATCTTTGTGTAAATCTTTCCATCCTCCCCAGAAGGGAATTCTTTTACATTTGCCTCCATTCTCTCCTAAAAATAAAAATATTTAGTCTCTACTCAAGTACCATTTAATTGTTAGATATCATAAATTATATGTTTATTTTAAAATATGGAATGAAATATAATTTTTTTATAATATCTGCCCATACTAAACTAATTGGAAACATCTAGCCCCTGGAAACTGAACTGTTCTGGTTTTGTCTTGAAATGCCTATTTAATTCCTCATAATTCCAACATTGAGCATCTCTAAATAGTTTTTAGACCACTTAAAGTCACAATAGGCATTTGGAGTATATTTTAATTCCTGAAGTAGTGTACTTTATATGTTGTTTATTTGTGTCACATTGAACCTAGCTTGTTACCAGTGTTAGCCAAGAAACTCCAAAAATGTTTTAAAAATCACAGAGTACAAAATGACTATTTTTGAATGAATTATTCTTACTCTTGCATTGCTAGAAATTTATTAGTCTCCTCAAACTAATGGCCATTTTCAAGTCTGTTGAAACAAAAAGAAAAAAAGAAAGTAATCCTTCATGACTTCTCTCCTATAGGATTTTAGTCTGGAAGGTGTACTATTTTTTGAAAAAAATTTACCTGGTGTTTGGGGTGCTTTGTTCTTTTCTGAAAGATTTTCATTTTTTAAATTAAATATTCATTACATACAGAATTTATAACATTAGTGTTAGGTATGCAGCTTATCAAACTTTGATGTTGATTTCTCTTTCTTTTTATCTCTTCTTTGGAACTTTACATGCTATTCTGACTTCTGTCACACCTGGAGACCCATATAGGTTATGTCAGATATTAGCATCTTTTTTTTCTATATCTAAGACCTACATTCCAGGGCAACTGCAATTCTCTTTAAGAACTAAAGTACTGCTACTTATCAGTTTTCAGATATTGCAGCTACTTCAATTTCTTTCATATTATAGATGCACTTATTCATGTAAAGTAACAACAACCACAGAAACCTGTGGTTTCAGATTTTCTTACAGCATATTCATGCACACCAAGAATCTTGAGTTGAGCTCCCCAGAAGCAGACCTGAGAGGGGGATTTCTGCAACAGCCATTTATTAAATCAGGGCATGCAGGGGAAATTAGTGTGTGTGGTGGGGAAATGGAAGGGGATGGGAAGAAATGAAAGAGGGGGGATGATTTAAGCAAAACATCTGCCCCCGCCTAATCCCTGGGGAAGCTCTGGAACACAGTTGCTCTGGGAGAGTGTTCCATTTAAGACAATGGAGTTGGGCTTTGGCATTTCCCCCTGTCACTGCTGTCACTTCTGCTGTGTCTGAGTGCTAGGATAGATCTCCAGTACCTCAAGGGGGCTCCTCATAAGAAGTTTCAGGTGCCACCCCTTATCAGCCAAGTGCACAAAAGCTGGCAAGTGGGCACATAGGTCAGGTAAAGGGGGCCCCATCCAATGATGTCTGTGCAGGACACTGAGATTGTCTGCTCCGTGGAGCAACATGCCATCTCACTTGCTTCCTCCTCACTGCAGGCTTGGTTTTCATCCCTTCAGCCACTTTCTGATACATGTTAAGGTCTTCCAGAGGCTATATAAAATCCATTTTCTTCCCTTGAGAATGTAGTAAGCTACTACTTCAGAAATCTAAGTGCAGTGTTGAAAGATGCCTAGGTAATTTTCAGGAAGTAGAGTTTCCACATATATTGAGAAGAAAAATAAAATCTAGAATTTCAAAGCTTTCCTTGAATGAATGTCACTATGAATAATGATTTTAGTGTCCTGGGACAAAAAAAAAAAAAAAGGCAAGGATATCGTGTGATTATAAGATTGGCAATTATTCTTGCTAGAAATATTTCCAAGCATGCATACTAACTTTATTGTTTTTTGTTCTCATGTCTTTTAGCTATCTTTTATTTTATTTGCTGGTCGTTCACCTTTGCCATTAAAAGTATTTTCTTTTAGCTTGGCATAGTAGTACACACTTGTAGTTCCAGCACTCAGGAGGTACAGGCAGGAAGATCATGAGTTTGAAGTCAGCCTGAGCCATCTAACAAGATCCTGTCTCCAAAATCAGAAAGGGAGGGAAATATTTTCCTTTCACAAAATTTTATGGAACTATATGGCATTTCCTTGGGCACCTTCAATTTAGTGTAGCACAAAAGTTCAAGTTTGTCCACCTCAGCTCTGAAACCAGTGGTGCCCAATAGAGATATCTTGTGAACAAGTAAAACTTTAAATTTTCTTGTAGTCTTACTAAAGGAAAGAAACAGGTTATAGCAGCCTAAATTGGAGCCTGGAAAGTCCAGAATCATAGTTGAAATTAGTTTAAATATATTTAGCCCAGCATACCCAAATTATGTCAACATTTGATACAGCCTTTATTGAGATATAATTTTTCTAGTGTGTGATTCATATTTTCATATTTAAAACAAATCTCAATTCAGATTAACATTCCAAGTACTCAAAAGTGGCATTTGGCTAGTGACACAAATTTGGATAGTGCAACTTTAGAATGTTATAGAAAAACTCTGACAAAAGGCTTTCTGTACTGCTTTTGAGATAAGGCTCTTTCTCAGTGCCCTGCTATCTCTCATGTTGGAACCTTACTCAGTAAAGAAATGAGGCAGCTCTGTTTTCCAAAGAAAGTGGGCTGACCCATTGTTGGTTAGCCATTGCTGGACTGAAGCCCTGATGGCAAGAATGAAGGATAAAATTACTGGGTTTTGCAGGTGAAATGTCATTGGTAACTTTCAGGAGTAAAGAATTCCAGAGTTACTCTTTGAAAGAATGTAAGTCTTGAGTGGAGAGTGAATGTAGACAGATTTTAAAGAAGAAAGTAAGGCATTTTTGGATTCAGAATATATGTATATGTGTATAATATGTGTCACGGGAAAATACGAGAAAAGCTTAAAGATTTGCATGTAGACTCATAAGGTAGCAGTAAGAAAAGTAAGAAAGGTAATTAGTAGCCACATTGATACCAGGATGAAAGACTTCAGTTTTACAGGGTATGAAATAAGGTGTCACCACAATCCCACGTATATGTTGATATCTGTTCTAGTTATTATAGTAAAAAAAATCACTTGAAAATCTAGTGGCTTAGCTGGGTACCCTGGTACATGCCTGTAATCCTAGCCACTTGGGAGGCTGAGGCGGGACGATCTTGAGTGTGAGTCCAAAGGCAGCATGCACAAGTTAGCGAGACCATGTCTCAAAATAAAAAATAAAAATGGGACTGGGGATGCAGCTAAGTAGTGGACAACTTGCTTAGTATGTATGAGGCCCTAAATTCAACCACCCATACTGAAAAAAGAAAAAAAAAGAAAGAACAAAAGAAAGAGAAAGAGAGAGAGATGGAGAGAGGCGGGGAGGGGGAGGAAGGAAGGAAGGAAGGAAGGAAGGAAGGAAGGAAGGACAATAGCAATCATCTTTTTTGGTGTTTACATTCTCTGTGGGTCAGGAGTTTGGGAAAGGCTTGGCTGTGCATTTTTTGCTTGTGATCTCTTCATCCAATTGCAGCCTGATGGCCACTGAGCAAGAGGTTGAGGAGCAAGAGACTAGAACAGCCAGAGGCTTACTTGGCATCTCTTTATCTTCATACAGCCTCAGGACTTTTCCAGGGTGTCTCTTTTCATGGATATCTATGGGCTTCCTCACAGCCTGGCAGCTTCAGGGCAGGCCAACTGCTAATCTAGGCTCTGGTATGAGTATTCAGACTGACAAGGTAGAACTAGCATCACTCTATGATTTGGCCTTGGACATCATGCTTCATCACTTCCATCCTATTATTTTGGTTCTAGATGAATCACACAACCTGCCTGTTCCAAGAAGAGGAGACTTAAAAGCCCACGTCTTGGAGAGAGGACTGTAAAATTCAAATTGTATGAAGATAATGTTGCACTATGGGGCTGGCATTTAGCTCAGTTGGTAGAATGCTGCTATGTGCAATCTGAGGCCCTGGGTTCCATCCCCAGTGCCACAAAAAGCGGAGAAGGATGTGGCTATCCACTCCTGAAGCAATCCCAAAACAATCAGCCATAGAAAACCCTACGAATAGCAGAGAAGCCCAGACATAATGCTGGGTGTGGCACAGTGTCCGGAAGTGTTTCATTTGTTGTACATAGGGTCGCTGTGAGTCAGGCCTGTCTCAGTGGCATCTAACAACACTTTTCCTTCATTACTTTGGCAGTCATGCCCAAATGGTGGGCACACTCCAGCCCCAAATGTTCTCCTCCATTTCTTGAATTGTTGAGAAATCAAGAAATAAGAGAGAAAAGAGGAGAAAAAAAGGGGAGAAAGAATTTTTGCTTTTTTGTTTTTTATTTTTTGCTCTTGTTTTTGTTTTGCAGTGCTGAGGGCCTGAACTCAGGACCTCGTGCATGCTTTGCAAGTGCCGCACCACTGAACTGTATCTCAAGCCTCATTTTTCATTTTTTATCTGAAGACAGGGTCTCACGAAGTTACGCAGACTGCCTCTGGCTTTGAAACTTGCAATCTTTCTCCTCCACCTCCAGAGTCACTGATATTACAGGCATGGGCCATCACGCATGGCACAAGAATTTTGTAAACCTTTATTCCTCTTAGCAAAAGGGCATACATTTACCACCCAAACATGTTTTTTTCAGAAGAGAGAATTCTCCACTTTGGCCAGTGGCTCGGTTTTCCTCCCAATCTTTGTAGGTCTGGCTCTCTTTTGCTCTCTCTTGTTCTCCATGGCCGACTGGGTTTCCCTTTCCAACTTGATTAGGTGGAGGGAAGTAGGGCACAAACCATACATTATGACCTTTGAAGGAGAGTTTTCCTTGCAGTTGACGAGGTCAGCCTTCTGCCAAACACCTTTCTTCCAGGTTCTTGTACAGAAGTTTCTGTCTTTTGTCCAGATCTCATCTTTACCTCAACCTGTGCCCTGGCACTACGTACATAATGAGCATTCGCTTTCTTTTTCTTCTCACCTTCTGCTTGGAAAGTCACAACCTTCAACTAGAAACGATTAAGATGCTAGCTGTGTAGAGTGTAAGTGAAGTGCACTCAGTTCTTCAACTTATTTCCTGTGAAGTACACTTAAAAAAAAAAATAGAGATGGTGGATAAAGGACTAGAGATTTTAAAAGCTAGCAGAATAAAATATTAATTGTAGAATCTAGGTGGTAAGTATGTGACTATATCATATACTATAACAGTGTATATACGGTATAACAAAACAAAAGCAGCTCTTGTTTGTTTTAAAATAAAATGTTAGAGAAGAGAAACATTAACCAAGAATTATAACAGGATACATTTGAAAGCAAAATGTCAGTTTTCTATTCTAGCAAATGCTTAAGGCTTGTCCTGTTTTTCAGTTCAACTTTTAAAAGGTTGTATTAGCATTATTATTTGTTCTAGCTTCAGTTTCCCCTCAAGGTCTGAAGAAACTGGAAAAGGTCTGACAGTCAAGTATAGAAAAATAGTCTAAAATTTTAGCTGTTTCCCTTACAGTCTTAGTTTCTTTGACTAGGCATTTCACGTACTGCTTGTGATTATGATGCAGTTGAAGTCATTATGATATAATTGTCCCAGGGCCCTTGTGGTGGTGACAGTACGAACTTATTCCAGAGACAGGATTTCTTGTCCCCTCACTCATTCTACATGCTTCCATTTTAAACGAGATATCCCTGAATCATTTCAAGACCTGAAATATGGAGTCCCCCTTCCCATTAACAATGGAAATGGTCCCTTTGTTTGATCTATTTCTATAAAAGTGAGGGAAAAATGGACAAATTCAAGTAAGCTTCCTAATAATTTTGGGTAGGGTTCTACCAATACAATGCTTAGAGCTGTTGGAAATTGTTGGATTTTGAAAAATGCTTATCTACTTTTCTGAAGTGGAAAAGGGGGCAGGCCTCCAGTCTTTACTGTGCTCAGGTGGGAAAAGGCAGATTGCCCAGGACTGAGGACTAAAATAAACTCTCCCAGGAGAGAAACCAGCCAGTAACCTTGGGCTGCAGCCACCTCACAGATGAGCTGCTTCATTCCTGTCCGTATTTTATGGCCTGTCAAGGGAATCAAATGTCACCAAAGCAGGAAAAGAACAGTTTGAGGAAGAGGCCAGTGGCTGTGCGATGACCATGTGACATTGTCTACTGACTCTTCCTGTATGTCTGGAAGACGTGTGATTTTACTGCAAGGATTCAAGTAGCTGGGAGAAGGCTAGAAATGGATAGTAAGTAAGAAATGGATGCAATGGTGGTATTTTTTATCATCACTGAATCATAGCACAATGGTCTAGAATTTGGAGAGATGCAGGATATTTTTGCATTGCAGATATGTGAAAGAGTTTTTACTGAATTTATGGAAAAGCAGAATTCAAGCATACTTTCCTCAAGCAATTAAAGTTTGCTGAAAAACTAGTGATTTTTAAAAATTTGTCTCCTCGCTGGGTACATTATGGTGTGGTAGGAAGAATGTGAACTCTGAAGCCTGGGGCCTTGGTTTACTGCCTATAAAACGAGCAGGTGCCACCTGTTTCACTGGGGTTTGGAATGAGTGACAGCAGATGATATGCATAGGACCTGTCATACTGTAAATGCTCCGTATCTTCATTCCCATGCCCCTCTCCTTTCTTTGTTATGGACATTGATAAAAAATAAGACTGTCTCATGAGACTCAGAACTAACTTCTAGTTAACTCCCATGTTTCTCCTTCTCTGTAGCCTTCTGCTCTTTCTTCTGTACAAATGTAAAAGAATAAAGGGTGTGCAAAGGACTGGCCTTGAGGAGCTCAAGTACCACTATGTCCTCAGTTTGGGGTCCTTCTCTTATCTGGTAGCTCTGTGCCCTCTGGACATTTCTATATTCTAGATTGCGTACAAATGCTGTTAGGGAGAACATCTCTGTCTCCAAACTTCTTTCTTTTCATGAATTCACTCTGTTCCTCCTTCTTTCCTTCTCCTTCATTCACCAACACTAATGCCTTTCCTAGAGCTCATTTCTGCCACTCACAGTAGCTGTATTCTTATTGAGGAATCTGGGTTGCTTATCTTGTCTTCTTCCCTCTGATTTCTTTTTTAGTTGAAGTGAAATTCACATAACAGAAGTTAACCTTTTAAAATAAACAATTCAGTGTCACTTAGTGCATTCACAACCTTATACAATCACTACCTCTGTCTCATTCCAAAACACTTTCATCACCCTAGAAGAAAACCCCATACCATTAAGTATTTGCTCCCTACTTTCCCTTTCTGCAGCCCTTAGCAACCACCAGTTTGTATTGTATCTGTTTGAATTGCACCTATCTTGAATATAGAGTCATATAAAACATGACCTTTTGTGTCTAGCTTCTTTCACTAGGCATGATATTTTAAAAGTTCTTTCATGTATTATCACATATCATTATTTCATTCTTATGGCTGAATAATGATGCCCATTTTATGTATATGCCAATTTGTTTATTCATCTATCGACGATGGGCATTCAGCTATTTCCATCTTTTTTGGCTATTGTGAATAGTGATTCTACAAATGTGTGTGTATATGTATTTGTTTGAGTTCCTGTTTTCAATTCTTTGGAGTATCTGCTTAGGAGTGGAATGACTGGATCATGTGGTAATTATGTATTTAACTCTTTGAGGAGCTACAAAACTTATTTTTCATAGTATTTTCACTATTTTACATTCTTGGCAGCAACCATGAGGGCTCTAATCCAATTTCTATCCATCCTTGCCAATACTTGTTTATTTCCTTTTTAATTCTTTTCTAATTTAGCTTTCCTAGTAGGTGTGAAACAGAATCCCATATTCCCTAATGACTAATGACATTGTATTTTTTTCACTTGCTTTTTAACCATTGTATATCTTCCTTGGAGAAATGTTCTATTCATGTTCTTTGCCCATTTTTTAAAAGTAGATTATTTGAGTTTTTGTTATTGAATAAGTTGTAGGATATCTTTATACATTCTGAATACTTGATCTTCATCATATGTGATTTATGGTTATTTTCTGCCATTCTGTAGGCTGTGTTTTCACTTCTTGAAAGTATCTTTGATGCACAAAAGTTTGTTATTTTGCTGAAATAATTTTTTTTTCTGTTTTTGCTTTTCCTTTCTAAAATTTAAGTCTTTTCATATTTCATGATCATGTTTATGAGTCCAGTGTCATGAAAATTTAACCTAAGATTTATTCCTGTGTTTTCTTCTAGGAATTTTATGGATTCTAGATCTTATGTTTAGGTCTTTGATCATTTTGGATATAATATGAAGTAAAGGTTTAACTTTACTCACTTGCCCATGGAAAATGAATTGTCCTAGGACCATTTATTAAAAAGATTATTCTTTCATCATTGAATAATCTTGGCACCTTGGTCAAGAGTCAATTGGGTTTAGAGGAACAGGTTCATTTCTTGACTGCCAATTGTATTCCACTGTGTATTCCTAGCCTTGTGCCAGGACTGCAGTATTCTGATTATTGTGTCTTTTTAGTAAGTTTTGAATTCAAGAAATGTGAATCTTCCAACTTTGTTTTTATAGTTTTCTAGTATTATCTTGCCTATTTAGGGCTCCTTTTCCTTCTGCTTTTATTTTCTGTTTTGTCCTGTAGTGATTCTTGAACTGTGGTATTGCAGCACAGGAGAAAGCAGCAATTACAATGTGTAGTCATTCAATGCATGTGGGTTACTATAGGCATCCTGAAATCCAAAAGCCCCTTTTCCTTAAGATGACTCCCTAGAAACCTTGATCCACTGGTGGTTTTCAAAGTATAGCCAAAGCATAGGCTGTTACATTTAAGCTGCTCATTAGAATTTCAGCATCCTTTTGGAAAAGAATGAATATGCCACCTGCCAATTTGCAGTGATAAGTCGACATTGTTCTGATTATGCATATGTTCCAACTATACAAGTTGTCTACTAGTGTAAATTAACCCCTATCTTATATAAAAGAACACAGAAACAGGCATCAAAATCAGGAAGAAGTCCAAATTGTGGAGAGACAGAGCAGGAAGAATGCTGGTGATTTTGCTGGGATCAGTTGCTGGGATGAGTCACATTTGTTTCCAGCGTATTTGACCTCTGGTCCATTCCTTTGAGAGTTACTGGGACTATGTGGGATTTTTCTTTTGGAAAGCACTCTTAGCTGTGAATCTTCAGCAACTACTCTTTAAGCATTTCCACATGGGCCTTAAAGTCTTCATCTAATGGGAGCTGAGAGATTGCTCCTGGTGGATGGAAGAAAACTGCTTTACCCTTGGACACCTTGAGAGTGAGAAGGTATTACAAGGATACACATATGCTTTGGTTGATCCTCATTAAAATGCATTTAGAAGCACACGTGTGTGTGTGTGTGTGTGTGTGTGTGTGTGTGTGTGTGTGTTAGACACAAGCCTAGAGCACTGAGTAAAAAACTCAAATGTCAGTGCAGGGAGAACTGCGTGGTTAGACACATATTAAACAGAGTAGGAAGATATGGCCTGGGACAAAAGACCCAAGGCCATCTATAAAGGCATAGGAGATTAACTTCTGGCCCACACAGGCCCTTCTGAATCTGAGATGCTTCTCTATGTACAGATGAGACAGTTGTCTTCCTACCCGGCAGTCTGGGTTGGGTGGAAAGGCTTGGGGAAGACATTTACACTGGAGCTCTTCACCCTTCCTATGCTAGAAGGGCCAGGCTGGAGTGTTGGGAAGTGCAGCCTACCCTGAAGCCGCTTAAGAGAACACCAAGAAACACATCCTCAGGGGCAATACACATCATTAGGCCTGACTCAGCCACCAGCCAGAGCTCACCTCTCAAGTTAGAATAACTTGGTCTTCAAGTCTTGGTAGAACTTAAGACATCACTGTGAGGATCAATGCCTGTCTGATGCAACATCATAAAACAAACCTCATGCTCCTAGGCATGCCTAGAACATGTTGTCTTTTGTCGTAAGGTTCCCTCGAATCAGGTCCGATAGTCCTCAAAAAATGGTAGCTATTACTACTGTGAAATATACCGAAGGGGTTGTTCTCAAAGATTCCTCCATGGAGTGGCCATTTTCTGGACATTCCAGGGGTATTGTAGCCTGTAACCTCCAGTGTAGTTCATCCACTGTGAGGTATTGTTTCCTTTCAGAAGTAGAAGGGCCAGCAATAGCAATTCCACTAGGCAGGTGCAAAAAGAAACTCCTTTCTGTCGATATGTGCTTTCAGATCAATTATAAGTGTGATTAGCTGCTATTTTCAGCGCTAGAATGATTCAGAAATTATGCAAAGGAAGAGTTTTACGGTGATGTGCAACCAGTGAGAGGGGATACATCCTCTGCACATGCCTAATGGGAAAAGACAGCAACTAAAATGCACACTGCAAGGGGATGCAACAGGGATTCTTTTTCAGGGTGGCATTAGATATGAAAGTTTTATTTCTTTATTTTATATGTTTCTCTCCAAAGTGGTGAGAAGGTTCTTAACTTTGGTACCTTTCATACATTTTTTTTTACAGCAAATATGGTTTCTTTTCTTTAAAAATTTTTGATGTGGGAGGAATTATCAGAGTGATTATTGGGGAAAAAAACCACCCAGAAATGTATTGTGTGTTTTTCTTCCCAAGGTAGTGAAAAATCAGCTAGGGCTGCCATAGCAAAATGCTGCAGACTGAGTAGGGTTGAGGTTAGCTCAGGTGATACAGTGCTCCTCTGCACTCTCTGAAGACTAGGTTCCATCTCAAGTACTGCAAAAACAGGAGAAAGACGAGGCAGTCCACTCAGGAAACAAGCCCGAGATGAGTCACCTAACAATAGCAACCACAACACAGACTGGGTGGCTTAAACAGTTTTTGGAGACTAGAAATCCAAGATCAAGGTGGTGGCAGTTCTCCTGTGGCCTCTTTCCTTGGTGCACAAGCTGCTTTCTTGCTATGTCCTTTAACATGGTGTCTTCCCAGGGCATAGAAAACCCTGCTGTTACTTTGAGCGTCCAAATTTCTCACTCTTATACGGACACTAATCATTTGATTAGGACCCACCCTAACAGCCTCATTTTATCCTAATCTCCTCCATAAAGGCCTTATCACTAAATACAATCACATTCTGAGGTGCAGAGGTTTAAGACTTTACCATATGAACTGAGTGTAATGGTAGATACAGTTAACTGCAAAATGGACCATATAGTGTAAAAGACATACAAAATAGGAAAAGACAGAGAAGTGGGCCATGCAGTTAAGGAAAAGTCCTAGGAAGAGGACTCTGTAGAGGGCTAATGGGAAAGAAACCATTTCCCTAGCTGATCGATTTATTGGTTAGGTTTTGCTGCACAACAAACTACACCCCAAATATTGTGGCTTAAAAGAAGAACCATTCATTTAGCTTACAGTTCAATGGATTGGCTGTTCAGACTGGCATTGGCTAGGAAGTTCTATTGATCTCTGTTAAACTCACTAGTGTATCTCTGGTCAGCTGCTGAGTATGCTATAGGTTGGCTGGTGCAGGATGGCCTTAGCTGGGATGGCTCATTTCTCTCCTGTATGTCTCTTGTGTAACATCAGGGTATTTGGGGCTCATTCACATGACAGTAGCAAAGACCTGAGGATGAGAATACCAAAGTATGCATTTGTATTTCTGCCACATTTTGTTCATCAAGACAAGTTACAAGACAGCTTGTATTCAAGGGGTGGGGAAATGCACCTCTTCAGGTGAATAACTTCGGAGGCAAATATATGTAACTATACAAGTTCTGGGCCCTGTTATAATTTGTATTCATAACAGATTTTGTCTACACTCATGAATCAGAGAATACCAGTCTGGAAAGGGATTATGAGTGCATTTATTTATGGATGGTTGTTCTTTATTCCTAAATTGGGATACATAGTTTAAGCAGAATATTCCTTATAAGCCTGGATGTCTTTCTTGCAGGGCTTGATCTATGAAGATCACTGGGAAGGATCCTAGGTGGAGAAGTTGAGGAGATGTGTGAGGGGGTGCTGGGGAGTAAGAGCTTGCATTTCTTCCCCAACCCTGCTTAGCGTGTAGCTTCTGGGTGTCAGGTGGCTAAGTGGAAATGTTCAGCCACTATCTAATGGAGTTGAGCCTCCTGAAGCTCTAACAGTAGCAGGGGGTTTCTGGGGTCTTGTGTCAGAAGAGTAGTTTGAGAAAATTCAACCATATTATCTTATATGGGAGAATATGGTATATATAAACCTTCTTAGGGGCTGGGATTTAGCTCAGTTGGTAGAGCGCTGCACTGCAGTCTCTGAGGTCCTGAGTTCAATTCCCAGCACCACAAAAATGGGAGCAGGACCTGGCAATCCACTCCCAAGGCAATCCCTAAGCAGTCTGTCATTGAAAACCCTATGAGGGTCGCTATGAGTCGGATACCGACTCGACAGCACCTAACAACAACAACAACGCCTTAATATTAAACATAATGATGCCAACCTAGAAAAATTCATTTCCCTATTCATTAGTGTTTTCTAATTGTTACTTCTTATATTTTATGTCGTATGTTTATTCATTCTTTTAGCAAATATGTATTAAATACTTATCATATACCAGACAAGGTTCTCAGCACTTGGAAGTGAGTGTTGAATAAGACATGTCCCTCCTTTTATAGAGGACTATTTTCTGGTAGTGGGAGATAGTTGATAAAGAAGAAAACAAATATAAGAACATGATAATTTCATGTAGTCATGAGCATTAAGAAAATAACTTGAAGGTGGGTTTGGTGGTACATGTCTGTAATCCCAACACTTGGGAGGCAGAGCCAGGAGGATCACAAGTTCAAGGCTAGCTTGGGGTACATAGTAAGAACCTGTCTTGAAATAAAAAAAGAATTTGGGATGGAGTGCTATGAGAGTAGCTGACTATATACTGCAGGTAGACCTATGGCCAAGCAAGATGGTACTACAAGGGTGACATTTAAGCTGAGACCCAAATGCTGCAAGGCCAGGTATATGTATAATAAGGGCCAGAAGTTACTAGACAGGAAATGGCAAGTTTAAAAGCCCTAAGGTAGTGATGTGTTCAAATAACAGTGGTGAATGGGGAGCATGTGGAGAGCACAATGTAGATGAAGTCAGAGAGGTGGACTACACCTCAGTACACAATCCTCTTTAGATGTAAATAAGGAGTGTTTTTTTATTGTTGACGTTTCTTGTTTATTTCTTTTAAAAGAAATGAGAATTCTTTGATAGACATAATCTGGTTTATTTCTGGTTAAGTCACTCTTGCAGTGGAAAGTGAATTGGGATTGTGGAGCTGAAAATAAGACTGGAAGCAGAAAAGCCAATTAGGAGGCTGTTGTTCATAATAAAAGAGAAAAGACTTAGACCTGAGTGCTGGATGGGGTGATGGAGAGAAAACAGTGAGGTTTGGGAACTACTTTGAATGCCAGACCAGATGACTTGGGCATGGAAGTTGAGACAAAAAGAGGTGTTGAGGATAACTCCTTGGGTTCCAGTTAAACAAAAGGTGACAAATATATGGGATGGGAAACCTAAAGAAAAAAAATATGTATTTTTTAAAAATCAAGTGTTCTACCTTAAGCTTTAAAGTTAAATATGTTTATTAAGTATTCAAGTGGAAATGTCAAGTAAACAGTTGGATATATGAGTCTGAAGCAGTTGGACATATGAGAGTTAGGGATGGAGATGTGATTAATGGAAATAGAGATGGTATTTCAAGCTTTGGGATCACCTAAGAAGAGGAAATGCAGAGAGATGGATCACTTGAACATGCAGCAATTAAACAAACCAAAAGTGGTCAGGATTGAGGACAAGAAGTTGGTGAAGTTAGAAAAACTAGGATAGCATGGGGTTTCTGTCATCAAGAAAGAAAATGTTGCTGAGTTGGTTGATGAGCACAAAAAGATGTTCATTAGATATCACAACATGGAGGGCACTGGTAAAAGGGAAGAATTCTAAGTGGAGTGCTCGGAGGAGAAAGAAAAGTGAGCCACTCAACACTATATTTGATATTTTTAAGAAGTATATATAGGGGAAATGTTATCATTGAAAGGGGTAGAAGGAGAGACTATCGGTCTGAATTTACGACATGAACTAGTCATTTTAGAGAGAGGAGTCGACATAACGGAAGAAGGATTATTGAAGAAAGTTTGAGTGTTCATTTGAGATTTGTGGTCATGGGTTTTAGAGTGAAGACCGGGCAATGTGGCTGTGAGTTTTTCCCTAGCCCTCTTCACGTCTGTATTCAATAATTGCTCAGTTGACAGAGGATTAGATATGACCACATTTGGGGAATTAGTAAAGTGAGCATTATGCAAAGGGAGTAAGGCAAGAGAGAGAAGAGTGGTTGTAAGGCATGGTGGACAATAGGAATGAGGAGAGGGAGGAAGGGAAGGGGAGCTGAGGACCATCATGGGTGATGAAAGAACAGTAGGGACCATAGAGTGTAGGTCTCAGGGAGCCTGACAATTATGGGACTTGGAGTTATGATATGGGTTGCCCTAATGTGAAAACCACAAATCTGCAGTGCTCTAAAATTGGAAACTTTTTGAGCACCAGCATGGCACCACAATTGGAAAATTCCCCATACCTGACCTCATATGAAATGCTATAGTCAAAATGCAGGCACAATAAAAATACTGTAAAAAATTACCCATAGGCTGTGTATGAGGCAGATATGAAATATAAATTAATGTTTAGGCTTGAGTCTCAACCCCCAGATATCTCATGTACATGTCAATATTCCAAAGTGAAAAAAATCTGAACTCTGAAATATTTCTGGTCCAAACCTGTTTGGATAAGGGACAATTAATCTATATTAGAAAATATAGGTTATTGGGCAGGGAAAAGGTATTTACATGTGATTTTAAAAGAGAGTGTAGTTGCTTGAAAGTTGGGTGGATGAAGGTACCATTGGAGGTTATAAAGCCAAGACTCCTGATCTCACTTTGTATCTGTTAGGCCATACACATTAAAATGTACTGATCCATATTAGAGGAAATATCTAATAGTATTTAAGATTTCTTTGACTCTTGTTGTTAGGTGCCATTGAGTTGGGTCTGACTCATAGATGCCCTGTGTACAACAGAACAAAACACTACCGGATACTGTGCCATGTCTGGCACTATGTCAGTACATCTCTGCTATTCATAGTGTTTTCAATGGCTGATTGTTTGGGAAGTGGATTGCCATGTCCTTCTCCCATTTTTGCAGTGCTGGGAATCAAACTTAGGGTAATTGAGAGTACAGAGCAGCACTCTTACCAACTGAGCTAAACCCCAGCCCCTCCTTTGACTGTAGGTAAGATAAACTGACTCTATTTCTATAGACCAGATTTCTCCCTAGGGTTGAAAACCTAGTTTCCAACAGCCAACAAACTACCCATCTTATGACTTAGGCATCTAGAGGGACTAATCTCTTTCCCAATCTTCCTTTCAAAACTCCCAAGGCCTATGTGGGGCAAGAGATCAGCCTTGACTTTCAAAGTCCTCAGATGTAGAGATGGATTGTTGGGCAAATAATCCTGTGAATACCTCTTGCAAACACCAGCTGGTTTACATCATGATGTAAGAAAGGCTCAGACAACACGTACTTCATGAACACATTCTTACTGAGGAGGAATGAATGTAATTTAGACTCCTAGTCACTGCTTTGGGCGTCTGTCATGAGTGGCCTGGATCTTGTTATTAATTTACCTTCTCAGCTGAGTTCAGCAGGGAACTTAAGAGCCTATGATTACTTTTATCTGTTCCAGGACAAATATCTCTGTTGCCTAGGTTCCTTGTCCTATCTGTTATTTGTGTATAAAATCTCTTTATTAAAGTGTAATTAGCATACATTTAGAAAAGTGTACAGATCAATTTTCAGGCAATGAATGCACCCAGGTAACCTGATAATGCAATGAGGCATTGCCAATACTCCAGAAGCCTCATCCTGGCAACTTCTGGTCACTGTCCCTCCTATAAGCATAAACTGCCCCTCAAGTATTTATACCATGGATTAATTTTGCCTCTTGGTGTTTTGACATTTACACAGGAGAATCTGATGTGGCTATTAGGTACACTGGCACAAATAAAGCAAAGAACATTTAAATGAATCTGTAGGTCTCTACTGCCTTTGAGGCCTGGATTCCAGTTGCTGTTCTCCTCTGTGCCTTCCTGCATAAACTGCATTACCTTCAAAGGCTGCTAGTAATTATATAATGATATAAATTGGCAGGACACAGGGCCTTTCCGCCATCTCAGCTTTTCCTTTTGCATTTGGTTTATTTATTTATTTATATAATTTTTTTTCAAATTTGTACCTCAGGATCATTTGTAACAAGAGTTCTGCAGTAAGTAGCCTACTCAGACTAAAGCTAATTGCACAAGGCAGTGGTTAATCTTTCATTTATGGGTCTGTAATGGAGACTATCCTTCTGATAAAGGTAACAGACATGGACTTAAGTGCTCTTCTGTATACTGCAATAGAGCAGAGCTGCAAATTGTCAGGCACTAAAATGGGGTTTTCCTGGACTCATTTTGAATTGATAGGAGATGTGCTTTCCTGACAAGCAGAAATGTTCTACTGGAGTCTCTATGGAAATTAACAATGTCAGATGAGATGGACAGCCATTTTTTCCAGAGGTGGCTTAGGTTGTATGGTTTGGGATAAAAGTTGGTTTGAAAGAAACAAAAGAATCAGATCATTTCTTTCAGGGAAATGGACAACTGAACCATGTTTCATTTGCTCAATGCCATCCAGGTTGCTGTTGTTTATCAAACCATAGATGTCATCATGACACCTATGTGACAGTTTTTCTTTTAGTCACTTCCCTAAATAATACCTTAATGATGCATTTGTTATGTCCCCAAAATACAGATTGTCAAATAATGAGACACTTTCCCACAGATCTTAGGAGAGAATGAATAAAAAAAGACTAATTAAGATTTTTAGAACATTTCCCTTTCTGTGTTATATACTTGATTTTTCCTCTTTTTGACACTTTTATTTATTGAGGTATAACTTAAACACGGGCAAAATGTACAAATTCTAGTTTGAGAGTTTTTAAATGTATATATATGCACCCACATAACCACCTCCCAAAAAAGGTGTGTTTGTGTGTGTGCAGTTAAAGGTTTGTGGGCATGTCAGACATGCCCATGCTCATACACCCTAGCCTTTAATGGTTCCTGTGATTAAGGATCACTTTTTCATATTTCTAACCTGTGCTGGCATGTATACAACTACAACTACTCATGTTGTACAGTACACAACCTATAAAATCATTTGGGGCAGCCGAATTTCTAAGTCCTTAAAGGTGCATAGTAGATTTTCATTGAACTGAACTTAGCAGAGTTCACTTAAACAGAAAAGTGTTTGCACTTGTGCCTTGCAATACATTGTCAAGAAGGATCTGCCGTATTCACATCAGCTGCCGCTTCTAGCATTGCATCCATTGATTCATCAGATGTTTATTGATTAAATATATATTATGATTTATAAGGCATTCCCCCCGATATTATCATCTACAAACACAAATCAATGGCAGAATATGCCACCCTGTATCTTCTAAACTCCAGTAGAAGTTAAGTAATGCAAATATATAACAAAAAATCAGGATAGAAAGTTCTGGGGGCTGTAAGGAAGGTAAAGACAATGAGATGGCCAAGCATTTGTTTGTGCTGCATCTTGAAGATACAAGGGTCTGGGAAGAGGAGATAATGAGACAGGAAGGGGTCACTAAGATATAGGCAAGGAAGGATGCCTTGGGTTCAGCATATGATAATCAAAGAGAAGTTAAGGGAGAAAAATCACACAAGAAGAACCTGATTGAAGTAAGAAAGACCTTGAATGTCATGCTGAAGAGTGAGGACTTTTGCTGTTAGGAGACTTCTACTCAAGATATTCCCAGAGAATAGCAGCATCAATTGGGACCTTCTTAGAGATAACCCACCTGATCTCCTGCTTCAGTCTCTGAGAAGAGGCTCAGCAATCCTGGGCTTCACAAGCTCTCCATATGGTTCTTATGAACACTCAACTCTGAGAAGCACACTAGACCACAGCTCCTGAGAATGCAAGCCAGTGGTGTTGACAAAGTCTGCTCAACAAAAGAGAGATTCTAAGTGATATTACAACATGTTTTGCTCAAAAATGAAATCCAAACTAAGCACAGTTAGATACTTTTCATTACCATGGATTCCTAGCACACAAAGTATTCTGATATAGATTGTGAATCCCTCAAAAGGAAATTACGGTGTGAAGAGTTTTCAAAATTATTTTTCCAGGGAAAACAATTTCCCTTTCTTAGTATTTTTTATAAGAAACAGTGGAAGAATTTGTTTTTCATAAAGAACACTCTTAGAGAAATACTATTGTTGGCAGTGATGAGTCAAAGAAAGTTTTTCATTAGGAAAGGAAGGCATATTGTGGTAAGAACCAAGTTCTGAATAACTCTGACAGTTGGGTTGGCTGGGAGGGTGGAAGTCAGAGATAGCATTTGGGAAGGAGGAAATGATGAGCCTTGACCCCACTAAGGAGGTGTCTGGTATAGTACAGGGGAAAGCTCAGAGAAGCTGAATTAGAATGGTAATGCCTAGAAGTGTGAAGGTGGGGAAATTGTGGGAAGGACTTGGTGCCTGTTAGTGTAGCAAAAACACAGAGTATTTTAACATTCACTGGTAAAAGGGTTGTGTTGTTGCTTCAGTACAAGGAAGCAGATCATGGCCCACAAAGATAGTTCCTGAAATAGAAGTGGTCCTTTGCGAATAGCCTGAGGTTTCTGCCTGGTGCATGGTTGCTGGCTGCTGCTGGGTATGTGCTGTGGAGGAGGAAGCAGAGTTGAACCTGGAGAGGGATACATCATCCCAGTGCATACCTGGGCCTTTCTCTTTCAGTGCACAGCAGGAGTGGTGGCAGATAGCAGTGCCTTTGATTTCCAAATCTCATCTTACCATTCCAGTCCTTCATACAAATGAGTGTCACCAGGAAGTGCTACATCTTTAGGTAGCTGCTGCCTTGACTGATGTTGATACCATAATGCATGTCTTTGTGGCATGTCTCCAGGGCATGAAAGGACGGTGGAAGTTTTTAGCATTTCCTCATTACAGAGACTGTTAGTGCAGTTTTCTTTGCTATAAATGGTGGTACTCAAAGACAATCAGATTATATTTGAAGAACTTTCTGATTTATCTCAAAAAGTACCCCCCCCCATGTCTCTGGATGGTTAATTTGGTCATCTGTGTCAAATAATCATTCAGCTTTCAAATATGTAACATTTTCATTTTTTAATAAGAGTAATATATGTACACCTGCAGGCATACCACTGTGGTGTCTGATTCCGTCAGATCTTGGAAGCTAAGCAAGGTGGGGCCTGGTTAGTCCTTGGATGGGAGACCGCCTAGGAACACCAGGTGGTGTAGGCTTGGGAGAAGGACCTGGCTACCCACTCCCAAAAAACAACCAGCCATTGAAAACCCTATGAATAGCAGAGAAACCCTGACAATAGCGGTTTGCTTTTTGTACATAGGGTCCCTATGAGCCATACACCAACTGGATGTCACTTAACAACAACAACAATATATGTACATATTTTTAAAAGTTGTGACTAAATAGGTGTCCTGGCACATGACTATAATCTTAGTGACTCAGAAGGGTGAGACAGAAGGATCATGAGTTCCAGTCCACAGGTAGCCAGGCAACTTAGCAAGACCATGTCTCAAAATTTTTTAAAAAAGGGGCTGGGAGTGTGGCTCAGTGCCACACTTGGCCTGGTATCTGGCATGTGGAAGGCCATGGGTTCAACCCCCAAGTACTACAAAAATAAATAAATAAATAATAATAAATGAAGTAAAGAAAGGCATAAGGAAATGGATAACTTCTCATGTTTTTGGAGATAATCACTAAATCTTCTGGTGGTCATTGCTATAACGTGTGTATCAGTCATCCAATACTTACTTGAACAATCTTGGGCATTGGCTATAGCTATTGACCTATTTTCTTATTAAGTGAATTAATATTTAACTCATTTTTTAATTCCTTTGTTAGTTTCCTGTATTAGTTTAGATAACTTATTTTTTTGAGGCAGGGTCTCCCTATGTAGTACAAGCTGGTCTTGAACTCCCTATGTACCCTAGACTGCCTTGAACTTGCTATCCTTCTGCCTCAACCTCCAGAGTACTGGGATTATAGGTGTGTGCCTCCACACCTAGTTACATTAAATAGAATTCATAAATTTATTCCTTTAACATTTGGAAGTTCATCGTGACTGCCCATCATGTCAGGTTGTGGTGTTTGCTCCATAATCGTTCCCTTGAACTTCCTTTTGTTCCCACTTCTCTTAATACTAATCTTACTTTTGCAATGTCAAGTACTCAAGTATTTCTTTCATTTCCATTTGATATCTTACACTGTGATAATTTCCACAGTTTTTATGGATTCACTACAAATTGGATTTTAATGGATGCGTAGTTGTTGTTAGGTGCCATTGAGCCATGTCTGACTCATAGTGACCCTCATAGGGTTTTCAATGGCTAATTGTTTTGGGATTATCTCAGAAGTGGATTACCATGTCCTTCTCCCATTTTTGTGGTAGCAGGAATCAAACTCAGGACCTCAGAGACTGCAGAGTTGTGCTCCACCAATTGAGCTAAATCCCAGCCCCGGATGCATCGTAGAGGGGAGAAGAAGTTCAAGGTCCCTCGCTGACAAGAGAATAGCATAAAATTTTATTTAACTTAAGTTTTCGTAGCATGAGAGTCTTAAGAAATGAAGACCCAAGACCCAGAGAAAACTATCTTTTTATAGATAGTTGCACAGAAGTATGATCGGAGAAAAAAAGAGTCTGATCTAATGATAATAAACTGGGGGAACTCCACAAAGCCTGCTTGTTCAGATTCTTCTTGGCCTCTGTGTACAGGGCAAGACTCCTCAGGGTTGAGGGTCTAATGAACTTTTAGGTTACATAGGTCAGAGAAACTTTTATGACCATCTGTCTGTGGAGAAAAGCGTTAGAAGGCCAGAGAGTAACCTCTAAATTGCCATACTTAGGGGTAGTGTGTTCTGTTGCCTGACAATAATATTGAGTGTTAAGTATGTCTCATCATTTCCCTCACCATACTATATTTCCCTCTGCTTCCCAACAGCCCAGCTGATCCTTCTATTCTCTCTGCAACCTCATTGTGTTGTAAATAGCTTTATCACTTCAGCCCTTTAGCATTGCATTTTTTGCAACCATTATTAAGTGTTCTATGTGTCTAAGCTTAAGTTTCCTTGTTTCCCCTGAACCAACTAGCTTCAAGCCATGGCCACTCACTGCAACACCCTCCTGGCATAGTCTGATCTGCAGTTTTCTCTGCTGTGATCTCTAAGTGACACAGTCATCCCTGCTTTTTAATCTCTATCTTCTATTCATATTTACCATTGGCTTTTTCTCTTCTCTTAGATTATGTGTCAATTCTTTCCTTTATCTTCTTTGCTTTTGCTTCATTGGGGACCTGGCAGGCTGTCAAAGAAAGGAAAGAGGGAGAGGGGGAGACAAAAATATAGGTTCAGTCCAACCATTGTGACCGCTTAGGTCTACCTTTGTTATATACTCTGATGTACTCTTCTACATGTCAGAACTTGGTCACTGCATTTCTTCCTGGTAACAGAGAATCAAATTATTGGATTTATAGAAATATTATCTAATCCACTAAATTACATTTCTTCCTCTATTGCCCATTTTTTAATTTGTGGAATGAAAGATAATACCTGTGAAAGAAATATTTAGGTTTATTTTTCTTTGAAATATAAGCAAAAAGGGAAATAAATGAAGAATTAAGTAGGAAAAAATTTCTGCTGGGATTAGGTTTATTGTTTAACTATAAAGGAATAGCTTCCTTGAATGAAGGCTTCGCTGATTTCTTTGATACCAGCAGTGATTTTATATCTGCAGTTAATACTCTCACCGCTCTTCTCTCCTCCTGTTTCTCTTGCCCATCTACATCCCTCCTTTGCATTTCCTGCTGTCTGAGAGGCTGGAATTGGCAAATCATTCTGTCCATCATGCTTTATTCTTCTCAAGACAGAACAGTAACAACAACAACAATGACACACACACACACACACACACACACACACACACCCTCATACCCCATAAGAGAAATCACTGAGCCAAAAGCAAAACTAGAAACAAAATTGGCCAAGTGTAAAAGCAAAGAAGATGAAAGAACTATGATTAGGTTGACCAACACTGAATATGATTGTCCAAGTCAGGCTAGTTGGGAGATAAATCAACAAATGTATTCAAGGACTGTGTCTACAGTACTTAATTTTACATGGAAATGGGCAGCTTTACACCCAGGGCATAGACTGAAGGAGGCAAAATGAGGCTACCTCCTTCACTAGAGAGCAAGCAGGTCTTGGTCAGAGATAGGCAGGCAGGCGCCTGGATAGTGTCAGTAAAATCAGAGAGTTGAGCTGAGGCACATCTGCAATATCAAGACTGAATCACTTATCTATGGCCAAGATAATGCTATATAGTCACCTCTCCAGAACCTCAGTTTATAACTATAAACACTTATTTTTTGTCACAAACTTAAGGGTCAGCTGGGCCTTTTTGCTGGTTTTGGCCAGGCTCATCTGAGCTTACTCATGCATTTGCAGTCAGCTAGTGAGTCAGTTGAGGCTGGCTGGTATAGCTTCAGCTGAAATGACTCAGCTGTCTTCCATGTGGTCTCTCCTGCTCTGTCAGGGTAGTCTGGTCTCGTTCATGCCATCTGAACAAGGTTCCAAGAGAAGGGACAGAGTGCTCAAGGCCTCTTTCTGGTGTCCAAAACAAGTACCAAAACCAACTCCAAAGTCTAAATGGAAAGAGACTTCCAGGTATCAGGACAGAGGGTAAGAGTATAACAGGGAAGTTATTAATTGAAGGCAGGAAAGCAATCTGTCATAGGCTCTTGTACCCAATATTTTGCCTGAGGAACTGGGGAATTATATGGTCAGATTCATTGGTCTCAGAGACTCATCCAAGCTCATGGTTTGGAGAAAACTAAAAAATTGAAACAATAATAGGATCTATGTGAAAGTTGGCTTTAAAAAAGAGAATTAAATTAAATTAAAGGAGGGAACTCTCCTTATGGACAAGGGCAAACTCTCTCAGGGGCAAATGGAAACAAAGGGATGGCTCATGGGTCCCATGACAAGCTTGCCTTAAAAAGGATGGTTCCTTCTGGGGGAATCTAATCCAACATAAGCAATGGCTGGACTTTCTTAAGTTGAGGCATTTTCTGAGAGATAATGGGACTTGAATTCTAAGTGGGTGTAGATTAGACTCTCCTGCTCTTCTCTGGGTTTGGTCAGTTTAGCTGGGGCTTTAAAAGAGTCAGAGATGCCTCATCCACTTGCTTTACCTAAATTTAGGAAATAAGAGTAGTGATTTCCAAAGTGTGGTTCCCAGATAAGCAGCATGGGCATCACTTAGCAACTTGTTGGAAATGCAAATACACCCCCACTCCAAATCAGAAACTCTGGAGGTAGGATCCAAGAGTATTTGTTCTAACAGCCCTCTAGGTGATGCTGATGCATGCTTGATTTTTAAACAGTTGAATTAGGATTGTATGCTAGGACTGTAAGCAGCTTTGACAGGTTTAAAAGGGGCAGAAGAGAACGATGAATTTCGTATCAATGATGAGATTTTTAGTCCCATATAATATGTTGTTGTTAGGTGCTGTCAAATTGGTCCGACTCATAGCAACCCTTATAGGGTTTTCAATGGCTGATTGTTTCAGGAGTGGATTGCCATGTCCTTCTTCCATTTTTTCAGTGCTGAAGATCAAACCAAGGACCTCAGATAGTGCAAACTGGCACTCTACCAACTGAGCTAAACCCCAGCCCATGAAATATGAAGGATATACTTATACTAAAATATTATTTTTTGTTGGTCTAAAAATGAAATTTAACTGTGTGTTGTGCCTCTCACCCAGCAACTCTAGAGAGAAGTGTAGAAAATTTTCAGAAGATTCAAAGAATAATCAAAATAAATAACAGGAGCCTGTCTGGCACATGCCTATCATACCAGCTATTCAGGAGGCTGAGGCAAGACGATTGTGAGTTCAAGATCAGAGGCAGCGAGCACAACTTAGTGAGGCCCTGTCTCAAAATAAAAAGAAGGGGCTGGAGGTGGACCATCTGCCTAGCATACACAAGGCCCTGGGTTCAAACCCTAGCACTGAAAAAAAATAAAGATCATTAAGGTAGAAACTCTAGAACGAAAGGTTGAAAACTGACTTGATGACCCCAAAGAAGACGACAGTGGTGGCATCAACAGGGTGGAGGATTATGTTTAAAAGGAATGCTGCTGAGCTATTCTTTATGGGTGCTTAGATTAACCTAGAAGAACTTTCTCTCAGGACAAGCCAAGACTTCATGCCAATAAATGACTTCAGTAGGGTTTCTGAGTGGTTTTGTGATTCTCAGAAGTAGTCCAGATGCATCTGGAAATTTCATGTGATTGTAATGCCCTCCCATCTGTGCTTGTGAAGGATCACTTGAGACATTTGCCCACAGGAGTTTGGTGCAGATAATTTCTCAAAGTCTTTTATGACCTCTCCAAGATCATTTCAATCTGTAATTTTTCATCCTTGTTTTTTTTTAAATTCATAGTCTTTTGATTAATTTTCAAGCTTGAGTTTGTCTTAAAAATTGGCTTTTAAAAAGTAAAGCAGAGTGTTAAGAGGATGCTTTAGATGCTTTAGAACTGAATTACATTTGTTCAAACCCCTTCTATGTCACTTCCTAGCTGTGTGACCTTGAAGTAATTTGTACCTTAACTTTCTCATCTACAAAATAAGAGTTATTGTTAGTTATTATCTCATAGATTGTTGTGATGTTTAATTGAATTTATTCATGTGAAATATAAAAACTGTTCCTGGAACATCATCTTCATTAACTGTGTTTTGTGTTATTAAGGACATGAATCTATGTATATCCTGGATATTCAGAGGTTGTTATACCCCAAAGCCCATGTTAAGTGGCAGTTCATTGTCATGTATGGAAGCAGAGTTGTCCTTTGTGAGCAGTAATGTCCTGTCCCTTTTGGTGACTCTTGAGGTGTTGTCCTAAGCTCATAGGGATGTTATTGTATTACTACTGCATCTTAGTCATGAATCATTTTCTTTTTCCCTTCTGAGATGAACTTTCCCACATCTTCCAGAAACCCTCAAGAGAACTGGGTTTTATTTCCCATTGCAAATTGAATTCAATTAAAATGCTGTAAAAGAATGCCATATAATGTCACAGAGAACATAATGACATTTCCAACATGTTTTTGAGAAACTTGAACTCTAAATCCATTTGGTTCTGCTAGTAAGGACAAAGATTTAATCACAGAAAAAAATTTAATATGGCCAATAGTTTTTATCAGAATTTTAGATCCAAATTGAGAGTAATTACTTTAAAATTTTGAACATGAAAATCAATTTTTTTTCCCTTTGGTAGGGGAAAAAGGTAATACTGGCCAATACACAATGCATAATTTCTGTCTACATTAGACTGAATCATCACATAATAAATCCCAAGCTCCTGGTATAACATCAGTTTACTCATTCTACTCAGCACTCTACTGAATTGACTTGATGATTAATAAAATAAAGAGTGTGTAGTTTTATTTTTATTTTCCTTGGCTTGCTAAAAAGTTTAAATTTATTCTTTGAAATTTCCTTTTCAATTTGCAAAATGACTTGCATTCAGTCTTGCAGTGCTTGAATTCTGACAGTTAAGAGTTGGTGGTTGTTTTTCTCTCAACAAAGAGAATGCATTATTTTGCCTATGTCAATGGCTTTGGACATTAACCAGTTATTGTTCTTCATCAGTCTGTAGGACTGAACAGTGCCAAGGAAGTGGACCAAGGTTGATTGGCCCAGCTCTTCTCACTTATGGGTCTCTATCAAGTGATACATTGGCTTGGTGGTTGCCTAGTCAGGGACAGCCTCCTCTTTCACAGCTCAGAGAATTGTCCTCTTGTAAGCCGATGATATGGTAACTGGTCCATGTGCTTCTTATCATCCAGAAGGCTGTTCTCATGGTGGAGGCAGTATTTCAAGAGAGGCAGAGAGCCTGGAAGTAGGCACAGTCTCTTTTGACTGAGACTAGGAGTTGGGAAATAGTCACTTTTGCTGGATCATATTGACCAAAGGAAGTCCAAAAGTCAGTCCAGATTTATGGGCTAAGGAAATAGATCTTACCTCTTGATCAGAGGAGCAACAGAATCACATAACAGGAGGTTTTATTATATGTCAAAAAAATAGCTTCTAAAATCCACATAAGATGCCTGGAATCTGTGAATGTTACCTTACATAGCAAAGCATCTGATTAAGATAAGGACTTTTAGAGTAAGAATTTTTCCTGGATTATCCACCTGAACCTAAATATCATCACCTGTTCATAGAAGAGTGAGGCAGAGGGAGTTTGAGAAAGACTCCCTGAAGAGAAGGAGATAATGTGATGGTGGAGACAGAAACTGGATGGATGTGAATTCAAGCCAAGGAATACCTCTTCCAGCAGAAGCTAGAGAAGGCAGGGAATGGAATCTCCCCATGAGCCTCTGCAAGAAGTGGTAGTATGGCCATGTCAGCCCCATGATTCAGGACTTCTGGGCTCCAAAACTGAGAGAGGATCAATTTCTTTCATTTTGAAGAGACCCAGTTTGTGGTAATTTGTTATGGCAGCCCCAGGAAGTAATACAAGTGTGAATATAGGGAGGGATAAAGAACTAAAGACACTTTTGCGATCATCCACTTATAAATATATATAATTGTGTGTAGTGCCTTTTCACATAATCTGACAAAACATTTCCCCATACCATTACAAAGTTGTTGAAAACACTATTTTAAATAATTGTATAATAAACAAAATACGTTAGTCTAGCTAAACATTTCCTTGTTATGGACAATTATTTTGATTTTTCATATGGAGCCATATGCATGAAACACTTGGCTCCATGCCTTTGGATCCTCATTCTGTTTCTCTGCTAACATTTTCTTCCATCAGGCCTATGATTTCTCTTGTTGGCATTACTATAATCACCCTGTGATGACTTCAGTCTCCCTCCTATAAGGATCAAAACTGCTCTACCAGATCAGTCCTCCAAAGAAGAACTCAGTTCAAGTCACCTCTGGCTAGGAACATTCAATGATGTTCAGATGATATTGTTAGTTTGTTGAGCCAATACTTGGTATCTCTGTAGTAAAGTTGTTTAAGTACAGTTGTCTATATCGATCCATTTTTTTTCTGTGAAGCTTTGGGCTTCTTGAGGACAATGTTGCATTCACTAACTTTGTATCTTCTACAGTCATCTGCCATGGTGCTTTAAAGATAAGGTTTACTGTGGTACTAACTGCTTGAGTGAATAAAGGGGAAAATACTTCTAACTGCCTTGCCTTGTCAAATATGATCTCATTTATTCATTTGACTAAATTTTAAATTTATTAGGTAGATTAACTCATTGTTCTTGCTTAGGAGATGGCTTAATATTTTGTGCCATATACCCACTGGCTCTGTGGATCCTTCTCAGAATATATTTATTAATGTATAAAATAAAATGTATCAGATTCTAAGGAAATATGTAACTTAGATTGTGTGATAACTATCAAAGTATTATGAATTATGATATAGGAATATATGTGTACCTTTATATTAGTGCATACAATAGGAATAACTAACAATAGGCCTATTAGCTACCAGCATTTCAAAGTATTAATCCTGTGAATACACAGGGCACTTCAGCAACTGCAATGTGATGTTAAAGTATCTTGGTTTCTATTGATGATGGAATTACATATCCTGTAATTACTAATTACTAATATGGTTTGTTGCATCTGCCAATAATTGCAGAAAAACTCTAGATTTTTAAAGAGAGGTATAACTTTGTTCCCATATTAGTTCAAACACTACCTGAATTCTATATGCCCCCGGTTATAGGGACCTGAAAAGCTTGTTTCAGAAATAGCTCTAAGGTAAGTCACTGTCTTGTCCAAGCATCACTGTGTAAATTTCAGCCTAGTTTAAATGTTTTAAAGCAGTTTATGAGGTTAAATGTAGGCAAGAAATTTCAGAACACTTGAATGCATACAATAGTACCTCAGATATGTAGACACACTATTTTATTTTTGAATAATAACACAACCTTCTTTAAGTGGGAGGGAAAGTAAAAATGCTACAGAAACCTTCCTGTATTGTAATAACCAAGATTTTATTCGGCTTTAAAACTGCCATAACTTGTGGCCCTTGCCCAACCACTTGGACACATGTCTATTTCTAACCTCTTGGGAAGTTGTTAATTAAATTGAGTTGTTTAGTTGAATCATTTCCTTGATGGTAGTGAATTAATAAGTTGCTTATATATAGTGTGTTGTTGTTTTTGTTCGGTGCCATCGAGTCGGTGTCTGACTCATAGGGACCTTACGTAAAACAGGCGAAACAGTATTGTTAGTGTTTCTCTGATATTCATAGGGTTTTCAGTGGCTGGTTGTTTTTTAGGAGTGGGTTGCCAAGTCCTTCTCCCCAGCCTACCACACCTGGTGTTCCCAGGTAGCCTTCCATCCAATTACTAACCAGGCCCATTCTGCATAGCTTCCGAGATCTGATGGGATTGGATACCACAGTGGTAAGGCTGAAGGTTATAGATACTGTAGCCTGTGAATAACTGGCATGCAGCTATACCACTGTGATATCTGATCCCATCAGATTTTGGAAGCCAAGCAGGGTCGGGCCTGATTAGTACTTGGGTGGGAGACCACTTGGAAACACCAGGTTCTGTAGGCTTGGGAGAAGGACCCAGCTACCACTCCCAAAAAACAATCAGCCATTGAAAACCCTATGAATAGCAGACAATCAGTAACAATACAGTTTGATCTGTGGTTCGTAGGGTCGCTATGAGTCGGACACTGACTCAAAGGCACCTAACAACAGCAGCAACAAAGCTTGTGTGTGTATTTACTGTGATTAAAACTCATGTAAAATTAGGTTCACTTGAATTCTGCATGTTTTTATGTGGTTGACTTTTGCGTTTTTCTATCTTCCAAGCCATCTAAATCCTTCGGACTTTGAGACTTTTTGATATAATTGTAACTAATACCAAATTTAGAAATAGAATAAGCTAGGTTAACTTGAACAGTTTCTTGGTATGGGCCAAAGAAATAGTTGGTAAGATTAAGAATAAACGTGGTAATCACTTGAAGTTCACAGAGCAGTACATAGTTTTTTGATGATTAATTTTGGCATCTCTTCATATTACAGTGTAAAAAGAGTTGGCTACCTTTTATGTGCAACTAACTTGGTAAACAGTACAGGGGTTGTATTATTTGTTTTCATCTTTTGTTTCACTGAGTAGCAACATTTAATCTGTCCTTATGAATCCTTTAACACTGAAACTGATTCTTTTAATTTGAATTTTGATTGTGTCTTCAAATTCGTTAAGGCCCAACTTCAAGAGTAGTTCTTCATGAGGTTTTTTCTGATTCTCTGTATTAATTTCCTATTGCTATAGACTTAAAACAACTAAAGTATATTACTTTACAGTTGTTCAAGTCCAAAGCTTAAGATGGGTCTCTTTGAGTAACGTGCATGGGTCCACAGTGCTGAATTCCTCTCTAGGGGCTGGAGAAGAGGTGCTTTCCTTCCCTATTCCTGCCTCTGGAGGCTGACTGTATCCTTGGCCTATGGCTCCCTTCCATCTGTAGAACTATGAGGCTGATGCTGTCTCTGTTGCATTTTTGTCTCTTTCTTCCCCATTCCAGGACCCTGTGATTATGTAGAGTTTACCTGGATAATCTATGACAATCTCTTTATTTTAAGGTCAGTGAATTAGTAATCTTAATGCCATTTTTAACCTCAATCCCCCTTTAGGGTAGAAGGTAACATTCACGGGTTATGGGCACAAGGAAATGAGCATCTTTAAGGAGCTATTCTGTCTCCCACATTCCCTGAAGCAGAAGTGATCTATGTGCCTTTCAAGAGATATTAGTGAAATGCTGTCTCAATTTGCTATTATTTCTCCTTTGTAATTTTCCTACTAGGGGATTGAACCTATGGCCTCACATATGCCAGGCAAGTGCTCTACCACTGAGCTGAATCTCTAGTCCTTTTCCTCATTTTTTATTTTGAGGCAGGGTCTTGCTAAGTTGCACAGGTTGCCTCTGGCCTTGAATTCTAGATCCTCCCGCTTCACCTGCTGAGTAGCTGGAATTACAGGTGTGTGCACTACACTCACCTTTCTCCTTTATCTACACTGTGAAAAAGGGTTGTTAACGTTGGAGCTCAGTGGTAGAGCACTTGCCTCACACAAGTGAGGCCCTAGGTTTTATCCCCAGCAATAAAACAAATGCTGGAAATGATGGCACCATGTTTGTATCCAATTTGTATTTTCACTAGCTTATAGCATGATGGGTTCCATATAAAACTTTATCCAAAGAAAGCACTAGTTAAAAGGGAGGGACATTAATTACAGAAGTACAGAAAAAGGAAACAAGAAAAAACTGACAGATTATCATTAGTGCCATCCACAGAGAACAGTTTCTTCACATGCATCATTGTCTTTAAGCAAATTTTATTGGTGAAAGAAATTGATCCACTTAAAAGTTATCTTCATTTTTCTCATTGTAAATTAATATCTTAGCATAAGAAAACTCTTCAAGATCTTTTTGGCCTACCATTAATCAACCAGTTCTTTGAATATTTATGAACTGTGCATACTATACTCTCATATCTAAACCCACAGAACTGCAAAGTGGTAGCCACACCATAGGATTAGTACTCCATAGAGGACCTACATGGTATCCCGCTTACACCTTCAAGGTGGTACGCATTAAGACTTCCCTAAACTCTACAAGCTTTGTGGCTTCAAAGCAGGGATCCCCAACCCCCAGGCCACAGACAAGTATAATCTATGGCCTGTTAGGAACAGGACTGGACAGCAGGAGGTGAGTGGCAGGGTGAGTGAGCCTTCATCCATATTTATAGCTGCTTCCCATTGGCTCTTATCCTATCCTTTCAGTGCTTCTCTGCTATTCATAGTGTTTTCAATGGCTAGTTGTTTTGGGAGTGGATTGACAGGTCCTGCTCCCATTTTTTTGCTGTGCTAAACCCAGGGCCTCAGAGAGTGTAGAGCAGCACTTTACCAACTGAGCTAAATTCCAATTCTCAATGTGTTTAGGTCTTTTAAAAATCACAATTGGGAAAGTGTTCCCATATGTAACTTGCTCCATGTATAATCCACTCCTGAATCAAGCAGCCATTGAATACCTTATGAGGGTCACTATGAGTTGGACCTGACTCTAAGGCACCTATCAATCATCAACATAATTTAGAAGTTTTCCCATAACCTTATCAGTATCAGCTTTTGAGGAGCAGGCTCTCTGTGATGATTAATTTTGTATGTCAACTTGATTGGGCTAAGGAATGCTATCTGGCGGGTAAAACATTATTTCTGGGTATGTGCTGAGGGTGTTTTCAGAAGCAATTACACTGAGTGAAGAAGATCACTGTTACCAATGTGAATGGGCACCATCTTCTAATCCATGGAAGGTCGACACAGGAAAAAAAGTGGGTAGAGGTTGGATGAATTTACTCTCTGCTTGAGCTAGGACATCCATCTTCTCCTGTCCTTGTACGCCACTACTGCTGGTTCTTAGGCCTTTGAATTTGGACTGGGATTCACATGCTGCTGGTTTTTGAGCTTTCTGATTTGAATAGGAACTACACCACTAACTTTTCTGGCTCCCATCTTGGAGATAGCACATTGTGGGGCTTTTCAGCCTTCATAGTCTTTTAAGTCATAGTAAATCCCTTTCTCTAACTCTCTGTATACCTAATTGGTTCTGTTTCTCTGGAGAACCCCAACTAACACAATAATTAAGTTTGGAACCAGTGGCCTAGACTAGTCCTGATCCCTTGGCTCAGACTGCACACATTGGAACCCAAGCTATGTTGCAGGAGATGCTGTTGGCTGAGTACCCAACAGTGGTTTCCATACCTCCTTCCATCTGGCCTGGGAGCATTTCCAGCAGGGTGAGCGGGCTGGCTAGGATCCACTGTGCTTGCTGGAGTCACACATTCTTGGTCTTTCTTCATTTGTTGTTGTTGTTGTTAGGTGCCGTCGAGTCGATATCCAACTCATAGCGACCCTCATAGGGTTTTCAATGGCTGAGTGCTTTGGGATTGCCTTGGGAGTGGATTGTCAGGCCCTTCTCCCATTTTTGAGGTGCTGAGAATTGAACTCGGGGCCTCAGAGACTGCAGCGCAGCGCTCTAACCACTGAGCTAAATCCCAGCCCTTTCTTCATTTACTCTCTTTTAATTCCTTGCCACAGTTTCCCTATTGCTCACCTTCTTCATTCTCCCAGGTAGCTCCTGCGGAGAAGACCAGACCTGGAAAGCATCAGGACTGCCAGCCATTTTCTCCCGGTCCTTATCCCCACTCTATGTTGTTGCCGTTAGGTGCCGTGGAGTTGTGTCTGACTCATAGCAACCCTCATGGGGTTTTCAATGGCTGATTGTTTTGGGACTGTTTCAGGAATGGACTGCCATGTCCTTCTCCAGATCCCCACTCTGCTCCAGTGAAAATGCATCTGTCTTCTCTGCTGCGTTGGCCTTTGTGGTCTCTGTATCTGTGTTGCATACCATGGCCTGTTCTTAGTGTTTCCCTATCTAGATAGCACCTCGCACATTTCCAGCACTGATTTCCTTCAGGTGCTCCTAACTCTGCACTCACTTTACTCACTATATTTGCCTCTTTCTTGATGCTAAGCTCAGTGAGGTAGGCATGGAGTGTGTTCATTTAAAGCAGCTCTGACCCCAGGAGCCAAGACTTAGATGTGATGTTGTAACCATATTTGACCACATAGTAAGCTGCCCCTGTGCACTTCTGTGGCCCCCTGAGGACTGAGAATGTGCACTTGAGTCAAAATATTGGCTTGCAAATTGACCACAGTCGTCCTGTAAACCAGAATTGCTGGCTTTCCTCTTCTGAGGAGGTAACTATAGAAGGAAACATTTCAGGGAAAAAAAAATTCTCCTATGAGGAATCTACAAATGAGACTGCCCTCAGAGCCAACAAAGCCATGTTAGAACAATGAATCCCTTGGGTTTGAGAACAAAGGAATTGACCTGCAGCCTTTGGAATCTAAACTGTTTCTTGGTAGAGAAGCTGCTGTACCCAGTGAATTTCTACCATGAATAATTGCAGTTGAATCTACTAAAAGGACTTCTTTAAAATGTATGCTGTATAATTAGTGAAATAACCTTATACTAGTCTGTATATATTTGATGACAACTAAAAGTTAAGAGCCTGCAGCCATAGCCCCCTGGCAAGTAATCTTGTCAGATCTCAAAAGCCAAGCAGGGTCGGGCCCCATTAGTACTTAGATTGGGAGACTGCCTAGGAATACTAGGTACTGTGGGCTTGGGAGAAGTACTTGGCAGCCCACTCCCAAAACAATCACAGATTGAAAATCCTATGAATGGCACAGAAGCACTGGGCATGGTGCAGTGTTGAGTAGTGTTTTGTCTGTTGTATATAGGGTCTCTATGCATTGGACCCGACTTGACGGCACCTAACAACAACAAGAAATCTTAAGAATTATCATGTCAGTATCTGGAAGGTATTTTTAAAATATAAACGTTCTTAATCTAAATAGTATTTTTAAAAAGTATGTGAAGACCTACCACTTGGGGAAATATAGGAATTATCTGACAAAATCAGTTCTTCAGCTTACATTTAAAAATTAGGTCAGTATTTTAACTGTATAGATCCTATGGCTTTTAAAAAAGTCTCAGATTAGAAAATATAATTTTAGAAAGTTAAAGTTGTGATGTAGGACTTAAAATATTATCTTATTAAATAACTATGAAAATTAAACAGTTCTTAATACTTATATTACAAAACAGAGTGAATGTAGTAAATTCCCCGTGAAGCGTTTGGAAGTTTATCACAAGCATTTCAGAGAAGCTCCAAGAAATCTGGTCTATATTATTCAAATTACATGTAGAATGGCAAGAGTAAAAGTATACTGTCAACTTTACAGTGTTAGAATTAACACATATCATGAGGAACCACCTCACATTTTGAAAGTTCACAGAATTTTTTTTTACTTGTTATTAACACTTTACTCAGTAAAAAAAAAAACTAATAAGTAAATACACAATATATCTAATGAAAACACATTTATACCTGCACTTATAAGGAAATATATCTGATTTATCTAATATTAAATATCACCCATGACTGTGTTGATGCCTTGCTGTGTTCATTTCATAAATGCTCTACCTATCATCTGTGGTCCTAGCCAAATAATTTGGTCCCATTTGACAAGTTTGAGAACAGGGAAGAGCAAGATATATCCACAGTCTGCAGAAAGATAGAATTAGAAATCATTCTTCTTACTTATCAGCTGGCATTCTTTTTGTTACAGTATGCCTCTTTATTTCTAATATTTCTGATGTGCTCTTTATTTCTTAGGAGCTGGGGTTTAGCTCAATGGGTAGAGTGCCACTCTGTGCTCTCTAAAGACTTGGGTTCCATCTCCAGCACCACAAAAATGATAGAAGGTTGTGGCAGCCCACTCCTGAAACAGTCTCAAAACAATCAGCCATCGAAAAGCCTGAGGGTAACTATGAGCCAGACTCGACTGATGACACCTAAAAACAACAACAACAACAACAAAAATTTATTTCTTAGGGCTGTCAATCAATGGTATTTTTAAAGCATGCTGGAGTTTCAAACATTAGAGAACTTGCCAGTGACTGGAATGCCCCGTGGTGGCTTACACTAGCTTTATTAACTCCTTTTTCCTTGTTACCACAGAAACTCATTTGTTTTTCCCATAATACTAAAGTCACCCAAACTTTGAAAATGTAGGGTTTTTTTGTAAGTTTGGTATCAATTTAGGGAGAAAATCGTGCTTGAACTAATAAAGGATTATATGAGCTGTGGTTAAAAAAAATAGGGTGTGTGTTTAAATTTTTAAAAAGTATAATATAGTAAGAGGAATATTGCCATTAATCCATCTCAGAATATTCTTCCTGGCTTCTAACATGCTTATCTCATCATTTTGCTACTTTCTGAAGCAGTTCTGAAAGTCTTCTTTCCTGAGTGTCTTCAATTTCATCCTCCATCATGATAATGATCCATGTCACATGTTGCTACTAGTACAGCAATATTTGTGAAATAAAGACATTATAGTAGATCTTCCTCCACCTTATTCACCACATGTGAATGTGGCTCTAGCTCATCCCCAAAGTCAAAATGACCATGGAAGATAAAAGTTTTGAATTAATTCAGGATGTTGAAACAGCCAGGAAACTGTAGCTAAAGACTCTCATGGAAGAAGACTTCCACAACTGCTTCAGGAAGTGGCAAAAACAATGGGATAAATGTGTTTAGAGCTTGAGGGGCGTTTTGAGGGAGATTAATAGCAATGTGTCTTTTACTGTAATAATTGTTTTTAAATTTAAACATTGACCATACTTTATCACACTTCATATATACTGTGATTCCCACTTAGTGTGACTAGCCATATGTTTCTCTCCATAAATCTTTACATATTAGATAATCAGCAATCTTTTTCTGTAAGTAGGCAGATAATATTTTAGGCTTCATGGACTGTCTCTGGTGCAGCCACTCAGCTCTGCCATTGTAGCATGAAAGAGGCATAGATAATATGCAAATGAAGGTGTGGTTGATTTCCAAAAAAAAAAAAAAAAAAAAATTATTTGCAAAGGTAGATGGTAGTCTGGACCTAGTCTACTGATTGTAGTTTGTCAACCTCTGGACTAAAGGGGATATTTAGATCTCTTGGGATGATTGCATAATGTATTTATGCACCATATTACCTTTCTGAATTCCAAAACATGTTAGACCTCAAGTGATTTTGGTAAGCGAAAATGAGCTCATTTCTAAGATAATATATATAGTAAAGGAGAACGTCATCTCTATTATGGTAAAGTATTAAAGTCCTTGAATACAAATGATGGAGGGGCAACTAAGGTTCAGATATTGCTAATGCATTAATCAGGAGTGGTGTCTGTGAACCATAAAGTGTTAATTGCATCCATTCATATTTGTCCCATGTAACAAGGTCAGAAGTAGGTAATCCAGAACTGGGTTAAGAGCTAGGTGAGTTTCTCAGGGATTCAGCTACTATCTATGTTTATTTTCCTAAATTCTTCATGATTACTCTCTATCCTGATGCTCATTGCATCCAGGCTGCAAGATAGGGGTTGCACCTCCAGATATCAGGTGCACATTTCCAGCAGAAAGCAAAAGAAGGAAGCAGGGAGAATTAGATCTATTTGAAAATCAGAAATCCTATCTCAATACCAACATTTCTTGTGTTGGATTAAACAGAATCACAAGGCTACCCTTAATTGTAAGGATGCCTTAGGAAGAAAGTATTTTTAGTTGGGCTCATTTTCATCACCCTCCAAAATCAGGAGAAAAGATATTGGATGGGCAAGTTGCACACCATCTGCTGAAGCATCTGTTCTTGTTTTGGTGGCTTTTATATTTCATTACAGATATTTAAAATTGTATCATCTTCTTCCCTGGGCAACATATCTTTATAAGTATCCCGAGCCTTAGCAGCTTGTTTTCCATCTGAGTTGGAAAATTAAATAACATTATTCGCATTTTATGTAAATGTTTTATAATATGCATGTATAATCACTTGAGGATGGTCTTCTTCAGAAATATATCTTCCTAAGAATTTTCACTTGGAGGAATTTCTTTAGGTGTGATCTTTTAGTATGTGGGTTAGCAAGGTTTGGGGAATAAGCAGTTGAAAATCAATAGAATGCAATTGTTGCACTGAAGTTTGAGAGCAAGTTTCTTCTCATGGAGAATAACTGCATATTAGAGCAAGATTTTATGAACTCAGAGTACTTTAAGAAGAAATAGTTACTTGGTAACTTTCTTAAAACATGGGTCTGATATAAGTTTGAGAGAAAAGCAATTAAATAGGCACACAGAGACCATTTTAATTCTTACTTGTGTATCTTGAGATTCTTGTCCTCCCCTCTGAGGTTGTATTTGTTCTCCTTCTGGAAACAGGGTACTTAACTTGCTCTTTGTTTGGTATAGAGTACCATAATAAGAAAGGATGAAGATGCCTACACAATTTTAATTGTGTCTCTGCCTTAGTAGGATTTCCTAAAATGGCACAAGTGGAAATAGTATGGAAATAAATGCATTCTTTTATTGCTTAGATTTTTAAATGTAAGTGAGCTTTTCTTCAGCTAACTCCTATAGTACTGAGTTAATCCTGGAATGTATTTCAATATAGCCATTATGATTAAATACAACTATAATTTATTATTGGTCAGATAAATCTTAACCCTGAAATAATGTGGATTAGACCCTCATCTGCCATACTCTTGAAAACTTTGGTAAGAAAGCCCAAATTTTAGTTCAAATGATCCATGGTTCTTAGGGGTGCCAAGATTAAGAAACCATGAAAAACTGTATCTGAGGTGACCAGAAATCGAGTGTTCCTCATTCTGATGAGTAGAAATGAAGAAGCCATGTAGATATATATTTAGACTTGGATTCCTCTTTGGCTTCCAGATCATTCATTAATATGATCAAACAAACTAGACTCAACAGTTATTGGAAAAAAGAATACACATAAAAGAGTAACATGAGCAAAGTTACCAATTGAGCTAGAAAAAAAACAGAAGTAAATCAGAAAAGAGATCAACCTTTAAAATAATTCTAAATTTTATCATCAGAAAGTTCAGAACAGAATCCCATAGAAAGAAACAGTTCAGGAGCATGAAGGACTTCCTAGGATTAAGAGTATGATTGGTGACTTAAAAACAACAATAACAAAAACAACAACACACACACACAAAACAGTCGTAGAAGTATAATGGCTAAAAGAAAAGATTAAGGAACTTTCCAGTAAACAGAGCAAAGGAATCAAGAGGTAGAAAATACAACTGAAAAGACACCGGGGGATTATTCCAAGTGCTCCTACATTTTCTAATAAAGAGTCTAGAAAGAGAAAGTGAAAAAAAACTTGGAGGAAGCTGGGCATGGTGCTGCACACCTGTAATATTAGCACTCAGGACGTGGGGACAGGAGGATATTGAGTTTGAGGACAGCCTGATCTACATAGTGAAACCCTATCTCAAAAGAAAGAAAAAGAAGTGAAAGAAACAATTAAAGACACCCCCCCCCCCAACACACACACTTTTTTTATTTTTAGTACTGGGATGTTGAACCCAAAGTCTTGCATATTCTGGGCAAGTACTTTTACCACTGAGCTCTACCCCCTGCCTCTCCTTTTTTTATCTTTTAAATTGAGACAGAATCTCGCTAGATTGAGTAGTCTGCTCTGGCCTTGAACCTTCAATCTTCCTGCTTCAGCTGCCCAAATCACTGGGATTAGAGGCTTGTGCCACAGTGCCTGACTACACACATACCTTTTTAAATTCTCATAATTGTCTCATCAGGAGCACACTCAAAATACAAAATAGGATGAGTCAGAGTAAGAATATGAATGAACCAATAACTAAATACATTCTCATGATATTTCAGAACACTAAGGAAAAAGAGAGGGCACTAAAAGATTGCAGAAATGAGAGTGGAGTAGGGAGTAGACCACAATGATAACTTCTAAAAGATAAGAGAGGTTTTGTAGGAGAAATTATTTTGGATCTGTAATTCTGTTATGAGCTAAATTATAAACTTAGTAGGAAGGGAATATAAAAAGCATTTTCAGATAAATAAGAACTAAAACATTTACTTACCTTCAGATCATTTCTAAAAGAATTAATGGTGTAGAAAGCTCAGCAAAAGAGAAGAGGGAAGTTAGGGTTCCAAGAACAAGCAGATAATCCTAAACCAAGGTATGCAATTAAGAAAGAGTTCCAAGACAATAGTTATTTAGCTAATGTCTGTTTTATTTTAGGAACACAGTGTCACTATGTAGTCCACTCATGTTTTTATAGCTGACAAAATTGGAGCAGGAGTTTTTAGTGAACTCTAAAATCCCAAAGCCTGCTGCCATACCACTATGGTATCCCATCCTGTCAGATCTTGGAAGCTAAGTAGGGTCGGGCCTGATTAGTACTCGGATGGGAGACCACCTGGGAACACCAGGCACTGTAGTCTTGGGAGAAGGACCTGGCAACCCACTCCCCCCAAAAAATCAGCCATTGAAAATCCCTATGAATAACAGAGAAGCAGTAACAATACTTTTTTACCTGTTGTACATAAGGTCACTATGAGTAGGACAAGGACTCGACAACACCTAACAACAATAACAACAACAAAATCCTAAAAGCAAATGAAATTTCTATAACAAGAAGTGTGCTAAAAGGGAATGTTGGCAATGAACAGCCTTTTCTCCTTTGTGTTTTAGTCAGTGTTCTTTGAACAGCGCAAGTTTAGTGACAGGATTCTATGGTCTTCTCTCTACATTTGTACTTACTCCTTGTTTCTGTAGAAAATTACATAAGTTTCCTATGTACATATGTTTTTCTAATTTTAAAAAAATCCAAATGTAAAAAAAATTATGGCATGGATCATGGTTTGAGCTATGTAACTTTGAAAAAAATAGCAGTTTGCTGGAGAAAAGTTGGGAAGTAAAATGGGAAAGGTGAAAAGAAGTACTGGGACTTATCTAACTCATTTCACAAAAACTGGAACTTATGAAAGACTATCGCAGCGTGGTGAGTTAAGAAAGCAATGTTTACGTATAGAGCTCTAAAAGTAAATTGCAAAGCATAATATTGAAATAATCCTGGCAGAATTGGGGAGCACAAAGGGGGCAATGACATAGTATGGAGTGAAATAATTTTTAAGTTAACAAATCAAAAAAGAAGGGGTTGAGGGTATTTTCTAGAGATACACTTACCAATATGGTAGCCAATAGACTGGTGGTTATTAAGCCACTGAAGTGTGGTAGTCCAAATAGAGATGTCTTGTGGGTATAAATATATACTAGATTTCAGACAGTATGAAAAAAGGAATGCAAAATATCTAAAAAATTATTGTATTGGTTACATATTGTGCTGATAATATTTGGGGTATAATTAGTTAAATAATATGTATTGATTACATTAATTTTACCATGTTTTGGTTTTGGTTAGTGCTAAAGATTGAACCCAGAGCCTTGTACATGCTAAGCACTGCTGTACCACTGAGCTATACCCCAAGTCCTTATTGTTTTTTAATGAGACTACCAGAAAATTTAAATTAAAATTGTGGCTTATATTATACTTCTATTAAATAATCCCTAACCTAGACATGGGCTGGGATTTAGCTCAGTTGGTAGAACAATGCTCTATAGTCTCTGAGGTCCCGGGTTTGATTTCCAGCACCACAAACATGGGAGAAGGACATGGCAATCCACTCCCCAGGCAATCACGAAACAATCAGCCATTGAAAACGTTATGAGGGTCGACTGTGAGTCGAACACAACTTGGTGGCCCCTAACAATAACAACAATCTAGAGATAGTGCTAGGGTTTATCTCAGTTGGTAGAGTGCTGCTCTGCACTGTCTGAGGATCCAGGTTCTATCCTCAGCACCACAAAAAATGGGAGAAAGACGTGTCAATCCATTCTCAAAGCAATCCTGAAACAATCAGTCATTGAAAACCCTACGAGTGTCACTATGAGTCAGACCCCACTCCACGGTACCTAACAACAACAACAACAATCTAGAGATATGGAAGTACATTAGAAGAGTTTAAATTATAAGTAACTTATTTATTTATATCATGCCAGAAGAGGATATAATGAGGAAATAATGGGATATAATGAGGAAAAGCTTTTTGTTTTATACCTTTCACATCTTTTAGAAAATTAGTTTTATTAAATATTGAAAAAGGTTCAAAAGGATGTTTGTAAAACATATGAAAGACATTATGAATAACAAGACAGCAAACACCCTTAATCACCACTGAGTTGAAGAAATTTAGAAGTATTTGACAATCTTTGGAGTACTATTTCTCAATAATGACTGTGCATTGGATTCACCTGGAGAGCTTTGAAAACTAATAATTCCTGGGGCTCACCAGAGACTCTAGTGTAAATGTTCATTGGATGGATCCTGGACACTGTGATTTTAAAACTCTTTTCTTTTCCCTGGGATTCTAATGGGTAGCCAAGGTTGGAAGCCATGATTTTTATTGACCTGTTATCAAAAAATACAATAAGTGGAAGTGGGTAGGTATGTTTATCAAAATGCAGATTCCCAGATATCTCCTGAAGAGATCAAATTCAGTAGTTTTGGGAACTTAAGAATCTACCTAATTTAAGCAAGACCATCCCCCCCCTCCCATTTAGATTTTGATAGAGGAAGCCTTTGGGCCACATTTAGAAATACTTTCTTGGAGATTACTTCTGAAAAAGATTATGACTAGCGTACTAATATGTGATCAATGTGGGATAATTTGGGACGCACAAATAACTGATTCTGGCACTCTTGGAAAAGATGACGTTTATATGTCATAGGGGCAGAACTCTAGGGGTAGCAACAATTGAGCAGAGTTCTCATTCTCACTTTGTTCTGTGTTCCTATGCAAGATACTCAATCTCCTTGGTGTCCAAGACCTTCATCTCTAAAATGAGAACCTTATAAAACATTAATCTCAGGTGTTTTGAAGCTCCAATCCTTTTTTATTTTCAGATGGTAGAAATTCTCTGTTGGCATCAATTCTTAATGAAACTTACTTCAGAGCTCTTGGTAGAGGCACTAGATTATGACATTACTATATCAACTTGCAACTTAAACCATATTTGTGACTTATATATGAACTACATTTGCTGTAGGTGCCATTCAGTGGATGGGATTTGGGGTGATGCCTCCAAAAAGAAAATTCATAAAGCTGTAAAGATCTTAAAACATTGACTTTCCATGATGAATTATTTCTTTTCTTTTATGATTATTCCATATCTGCTTTTTCTATTTAGAAGTAGAAATGGGTCACTTTTTAAAAAAAGTAATAATAAGAATGTGTCATAAATGGAAATTTATCTTCAATTTTTGAGGTGTTGTTTCTTGGTAAAAAGGCAGTTCTTGACTATGGGGGGGGCAACTACAACTCATCAGAAAATTTCATGAGAGCTAAAATACCTCTGCTTATATGTGAAACTATGCACAAAAACATATATTTTGGGGGTTAAGATGATTCATCAGTTAATTCAGTAAAGGCTCTTTTGGTGACAAAAACAATATGTTGACTTCAGGAGTTTTAAGCAAGAACAGGATAAGTTTTGGTTCACATTGCTGAGGAAGGGGTATAGTCACCACTGGGCTAGAGTCTATCAGTCTCACCAGGTCTATCTATTTGATATTTCTTGGATTCTTCTCTCCCTCTGCCATGCCTCTGCTGTTTGGCTTTACAAGTCAGCCATTGACACCTGTGGGCTGGCATCCCATAATACTAAATCTTACACAAGCAAGCCTTTACTCCCCAGGGATCTCTAATAATGTCTCAGAATTGAGCTTGTTGATCCTGTGTGGCCAGAACCTGGTAGTCTGTCCACTCCTGGATCAAGAGCATTCTATCCCTAGTGGTGGGAGGTTGTGGTCACAGCTTCTCTTCTGGAGTCAGTGGCATGGACTCCTCAAGATCTGTGTGCAAGAGAGGGAAGGATTTCAAAAAGAATGTGAGGACACTCTTATCTGAAGGAAAAGCAATGGTATTAAAGGGAAAAGACTACCAAGGTCCACTATCATGATCAGGGATTGGTAAAGAAACCTAATGGAAGCCAACCTTTTTTGTCACATGGAACCCAAAACTATGTGCAAATCTTATTTGTTCCTTTAACAGAAGTGCACTGGCACCTACTGTGTAAGGTATTTTCAGCCCTTCATCTATGACACTTATTCTCTTTGATACATTTTTCCTTTGAACTTTGTTGCCATATACCTTATCCAAAATGCTCTGCTTGTCTTAGCATTGAGTAAGGTAGGTAAGTGTACTGAATTTGCTCACGTATCCTCCCTAGAGGTGTAATGATGAAGTCAGCTTAGTCCCTAAGCATGCAAAAATGAGTCTCATTCCTAATTGTTCAGGCAACGTTTGCAAAGCCTCTTGGGAAGTTTTTCTTTAAACAAGTCTACAGCACTTATTTTAAACTTAACTAATCTGGTTGCTAACACTTAACTGGTGATGTGCCCTAACTAGAACATAACCAATGACATCAGGTCACTACACTAAGATCCATATCCTTCTTAAGGATGTACAGGTATTTCTTTTTGTTGCAAGAGGCTTATGTTTTAGTTTAAATCTTTCTTAAAGTGTTTTGTCTGGGTTTTTTTCAAAATATATATTTATTAAGATTTTATGAACAAAATAAAAACATTATAATTTATTAAAGTGACAATTCAAAGAAATCTGGTACTTAAAATGAAAGTTACTTCTTGATATTTTAACTGAAATTTTATTCAATTTTGGAATAAAATAAGGGACAAAATATCAAACCACTTCCAACTTAAAAGAAATACTTATAGGTCCTTAAAAATTATATGGGTCTTAGTGACCTGATATCACTAGTTATATTCTTGTTATGGCATGTCCCCAGTTAAATGTTAACAGAGAAGAAAAGATTCATTGAAAACTTTTACATAATGAACAACAGAAAACCTGTGAAGAACATACTGACAACTGATCAGTGGGTAGTATGTTTCATGTTCTATATTCATTTGAGTGATGGGAGTGACCTGGACTATGACCTCCCAAGCCAGGGTGGGATATTCTTCATTCAGAGATGGACAGAATACTCAGAAATGATCAATCAGTATGAACAAGCTCAATCCTGAGACTACTGAGGTACCTGGGAAGTAGTCTTTCTTATGCTAGGGATGATACTATTGGTAGAAATATGAGCCTAGAACTGTCAACCTAAGAGATAACTTGTTAAATTAACATACTGGGTTTCATCTCCAGCATCACAAAAACCTGAGAAGAACTTGACAATCCACTCCTGAAGCAATTCTGAAACAACTAGCCAATGAAAATCCTGTGAAGGTCACTATGAGTTGGACTTGACTCAATGGCACCTGATAAAAACAACAATCATTCTAAGACAGTGAGAGAGGACAGAGTAGCACTGAAAAATCCAGTAAAGAAGAAGGTAGTTTCACTTCCACCATGGATTGTTGAATTTAAATTTAACATTTCTGGTACTGGTAATTAGCTTGACTTTGGGGACTAGGACATGGGACATTTTATAAATAAAGTGGCTTTCGTATCAAGAGAGATAAAGGCAGGGAAAATAAACCACTTCAGGTATTTCAGGTGGAAAGCATTTTAATACCTGGGCTCAGGTGCTTGAAAAGTGGCTTAAAAAGTTGGAGAATGAGGAATGAGGTAGCCACCTCTGGACTTTTGAGTCCAAGGGCACACCATTGTTGCCATTGCTGCTGCCACTTCCTCTAAAGTCTGTATCTTTGAAACTTTTATTGCCCAGAGCAGTAGTAACAGGAAGATAGCTTTTGCCCTTCAAACATATAAGTGTTTCTAGTTGATGGAACCTACACTCAAAGGAGTCATAGAAATGTAATGTTTAGCTTTCTGGTCTCCCACATCAAGGAAGGGCAGAAAGGAGGTGTGTAGAGATGATCTACTGTATATACTACAGTTTTTAAAAATGAGTTTTCCCAGAATTTTATTGACAAAGCCCCTTTTGTTCAAGAGAAACTACATAATCTACTAGAATTTAAAGTAATTTTAAAAATTAAGCTCATTAAGTAGTGAATTACATTTTTCCTTTTTAAAATTTATATTTAAATTTAGAGATAGTAAAACTCATGTTATTCATATAAGTTATATGAGTTTTGACAAGTCCATTGTGTTGAGCAACAACTGGCTTACCAAAGATGCAGAACAGTTCCATCACTCAAAAAAATCCCATCTGCTGCTTTGTGGTATACACATGCTCTCATTTATACCTTCTGGTAGCCAATAATCTATTCTCCTCATTCTGTGTATTGAATTTGACTTTAGCAGAATACATTTGAGTCTCATCTAAGTTATTATATGCACAGAAAACCCAGGGTTTTTTTATGACTGAGCAGTACTCCATTGTATGTGCATACCAATTATGTGTTATATTTTGAGAGTATAATGTTTCCCTCTATCTAAACATCTTCACATATTTTTTAATTTTATTGTGGTGCTAGGGATTGAACCTAGGATCTCCCACATGCTAGGCAGGTGGTCTACAACTGAGCTACACCCTCAGCCCTTCTGTATATTTTTTAGTTAACATGTTGTTGTTATTGTTAGGTGCCATCGAGTTGGTATCCGACACTTAGTGACCCTACATACAACAGGCAAAACACTGTTATCAGTGCTTCTCTGCTGTTCATAGGGTTTTCAATGGCAGATTGATTTTTTGGGGGGAGTGGGTTGCTGGGTCCATATCCCAAGCCTACAGCACCTGGTGTTCCTAGGCAGTCTCCCATCCAAGTACTAACTAGGCCCAACCCTGCTTAGCTTCCGAGATCTGACAGGATCGGAGGCCACAGGATTACAGCTGCAGGCTTAGTTAACACAGATATTATAAATTACAGTTTGTCTCCTACACTACTTAAAAGAAATAGAAGATACATGTCTTCCCTTTCCTGAGTGATTTCAAAATCTGTGTCCATTACTGATGATTAATAAGTTTTTGTAGTCTAATTATGATTCCTGAATAGGAACAGTTAATTAGACCAATTTCAAGAAATGCTTTTGAGTGATCATTAGCAAACTTTTACTTCCATGTAATATTAATGATATTGTTAGATAATTTCTGTACTCAGTTGGATCCCATTTCTTGGGAATAGGCACAAATATGTATCTTTTCCAGTCAGTTGGCCAGGTTGCTGTTTTTCAAATCTCTTGGCATAAACAAGTTAGCTCCTCCAGTGCTGCATCTGTTTGTTGAAACATCTCTATTGGTATTCCATCAATCCCTGGAGCCTTTTGATTCACCAATTCTTTCAAGTCAGCTCCCACTTCATCCTTCAGTTCTATTGGCTCCTGATCATATGCAACCTCTTGCAATGATTGGTCATTTGCCAATTCTTTTTGGCATTATGACTCTGTATATTCCTTCCATTTTCTTTTGATACTTACTGTGTTAATATTATCCGTATGGAATCATTCACTATTGCTACTTGAGGCTTGAAATTTTTTCTTCAATTCCTTAAATTGAGAAAAACAGCATGTTCTTCCCTTTTGTTTTTCTAATTCCAGCTCTTTGCACATGTCATTATATTTCATTTTGTCTTCTTGAACTGCCCTTTGAAACCTTCTGTATAGTTCTCTAACTTCATCATGTCTTCCTTTTACTTTAGCTGCTCAACATTTAAGCACATATTTCAGTGTCTCTTTTGACATGTAATTTGGTCTTTTCTCTTTTCCTGTCTTTTTAATAACCTGTGGCTTTCCTATGAATGATATCTTTGATGTCATGACACAACTTATCTGGTCTTCTGTCATTTGTGTCTAATGCATCATACTTGTTCTTGAGGTGGTCTCTGAACTCAGGTGGGATATACTCAGAGTCATACTTTGGCTCGCATACACTTGTTCTAATTTTCTTCAGTATCAGTTTGAACTTGCATATGAGCAGTTGATGGTCTGACCCACAGTCATCACCTGGTCTTGTTCTGACTTTTGATCTTGAGGTTTTCCATCATCACTTTCCACAAATATAGTCAATTTGATTCCCGTATGTTCCATCTCATAACTTCCATGTGTATGTTGTTGTTGTTAGGTAACATGGAGTCGGGTCCAACTCCTTAAATACCTTATGTACAACAGAATGAAACACTTCCCAACACTGCCATGCCTGGCACTATTGTTGGTATTTCTCTGCTATTCATAGGGTTTTCTGTGATGGATTGTTTTGGGAGTGGATTGCCAGGTCTTTCTCTCTAGTCTGCAGTACCTGGTATTCCCAGGGGGTCTCCCATACAAGGATAAATCAGGTTGACCTTCGTTAGCTTCTGAGATCAGGTGGGATTGGATGCCAGGGTGCTATGGCTGCAGACTCCATGTGTGTAGTCACTGTTCATGTTGATGAAAAAAATGTATTTATAATGAAAAGGTCATTGGTCTGACAAAATTCTGTCATGCCATCTCCAGCATTGTTTCTGTTACTGAGGCCATATTTTTCAACTACTGAGCCTTCTTCCTGGTTTCCACTTTTGCACTCCCAGTCACCAGTAATTATCAGTACATCCTGATTGCATGTTTGATCTACTTCAGATTGCAGAAGCTGGTAAAAATCTTCCTTACCTTCATTTGTGGCCTTGTGGTAGGTGTGTAAATTTGAATAATAGTCATATTAACTAGTCTTCCTTTTAGGCATAGGGATGTTATTCAATCACTGACTGCAGTGTACTTCAGAACAGATCTTGAGATGTCTTTTTTGATGATGAATACAACTCCATTTCTCTTTGTCATTCCTGGCATAATAGACCATGTTATTATCTGATTCAAAATGGCCCATGCCAGTCCATCTTAGCTCACTGGTGCCTAGAATGTCAATATTTATGTGTTCTGTACCCTTTTTGAAGATTTCTAATTTCCCTAGATTTATACTGTGTACATTCCACCTTCCAATTATTAATGGATATTTAGTTGTTCCTTATCATTTTGAGTCATTCCACATCATCAAATGGTTGTCCCTGGGACTTTACCCCATTCATTTCATTAAGGTAGATTCTACTTTGAGGAAGCAACTCCTCCATAGTAGTCATTTGAGTGCCTTCCAACTGAGGTGGGGCCGGGGCTCATTTTCCAGCACTATATCTGACAGTGCTTCTCTGCTATTCATAGGCTTTTCAATGGCTAATTGTTTCGGGAGTCCTTTAGCTATGTTCTTCTCCCTAGTCTGTCTTAGTCTGGAAGCTCAGCTGAAACCTGCCCAGCATGTGTGACTGTGCTAATATCCTATAATATTGATGACATAGCTTTCACAATATCATACACAAGTAAAATTTTGCGAAAGGTCACTCAAAAGTGACTGCAGCACTAGATAGACAGGGAACTACTGGCAAATAAAGGTGGATTCAGAAGAGGGTGTGGAACCAGGGATATTGTTACTCATGTCAGGTGGATATTAGCCCTAAAGCAGAGAATACCGGAAAGATGTCTATGTTTTATTGACTATGCTAACACATTTGACTGTGTAGATAACAATAAATTACGCATAATATTGTGAATTTCTCAATTTAAGGAATTGAAGAAAAAAATTCAAGCCTCAAGTAGCAATAGTGAATGATTCCATAGGGATAATATTAACACAATAAGTATCAAAAGAAAATGGAAGGAATATACAGTCATTAATATTACCAGAGCACTTAAGTATACTCGTGAGGAGTCAGTAGATGGACTAGGAGGCAGTGGTTTGAACAGAGTAAGGAAATATTGCCTGGTTTAAAGTCAAGAAAGGTGTGCATTGGGGCTGTATCTTTTCACTATACCTCTTTAATTTCCATGCTGAAAAAATAATTCAAGAAGCTAGACTTTATGCAGAAGAACTTGGCATCATGATTGAAGGAAGACTCACTAACAACCTGTGTCATGCCGATGACACAACTCAGCTTGCTGAAAGTGAAGAGGATTTGAACTATTTACTGATGAAGATAAAGAATGCAGCCTTCAGTATACTTTGTGCCTTAACATCAGTGAAACAAAGATCCTTACAACTGGGCCAGTGAGCTATGTCATGATAAATGGAGAAAAGATTGAAGTTGTCCAAGATTTTACTTTACTTCATTCTACAATCAACACTCAGGGAAGCAGTAGACAAGAAATCAAAAGACATATTGCACTAGGAGAAGCTGTTGGAAAAGAAATCTTTAAAGTGTTGAAAATTAAAGATGTCACATTGAAGACAAAGGTGTGCCTGACTCATGCCATGGTATTTTCAGACACATAATATGGTTGTGAAAGCTGGACAATGAACAAGGGAAGCAGGAGAATAATTGATGCTTTTGAATTATAGTGCTGGAGACAAATATTGAATATACCATGGACTGCCAAAAGAACCAACATATCTGTCCTAGAAGAAGTGCAACCAAAGTGCTGTTTGGAAGCAAGGATGGCTAGACTGCATCTGATGTACTTTGGGCATGTTGTCAGGAGGGACCAATCCCTGGAGGACATCATGTCTGGGAGAATGGCAGGAGTATGAGAAAAGGAAGACCCTCCACTAGATGAATTGACACAGTGTCTGCAAAAATGGACTTAAACATAAATAAGATCATGTGCCTGGCACAGAATCAGGGAGTGTTTTGTTCTTTTGTACATAGGGTCACTAAGAGTCGAACCTAACTGAGTAGCACCTAACAACAACAACAATAACAACAACAACAATAAATGCAACTTTTCTATTCCAATATGTAGGCCTACTATACCACCTACAATGTAGCAAATGCCCATCTATACCACCTCAAATTATTTTCTAAAAGGTAAAAATACTTTTTGAATGAATTATTGATTGTCTCCACATTACATGTGAAAGACCAGTGAAGGCAACTCAAATTTTTCATTTGAAAAAAAAAAAAATGGAAGCATTTTTGGCCCTATCCACAGACAGCCTTCCCTCTAGATAAATTTCATCAAGTTTTGATGATTTATTGTACAAATTGATTTATCCTTTACCATAGGAGAAAGCCCTATTAGGCAACAGCTAAGAAAAAGAGAAAAGGTTACATCATTCCATCTCAGGTTTCAGAAGGCCTCATCGCAGGATATAATTATCCAGCTTTGGAGGCACCCAGGCCTTAAGGACTTATCTTCCATCTCTTTCTTGATTTCTGTGATTGTTCATTATCTCAAGTGTCTGGGCTGTTCACTTTGTATCCTATTTGAAAGCAGGCATGCTCCATGATAGTGCTGTATTTTCTCAAGTTTAGCTGAACCATCCCAGGTAAAGATACCAAGAAGTGTGCTTTTTCTTACTCTACACAAGACATCTTAAGTATTACATTTATTATCTCACCAACCCCATCAGGCATTATCATCAACATTGAACAGGAAAGGAAGCTGTAGAGTAACTTTCCTGGAGAGACATCAAAAATGTCTGTTTGCCCCAAATAGAGAGGGTGCTGACAGACCAAAAAAAAGGATTCTGTCAGATCCAAATTGGAGAACCAGTGACTTTATTGGGGTTACTTACAGGAGCATGGGGGCCACTTAGACAGCAGTATCATTGAGAAGTCCCTTCTCCCAGTCAAGTGTTTGCCTCTTGTAGGGTGGTTGCAGGAATCTTGGGGTGGAGGGTTTCATGAGGATCATGAGAGGCCCTTGTGAAGATCTCATGAGAAACTCACGACCCTTCCCCCTTCCTCCACAAGAGAATGCCACTAGGCCCTCGACCATTATAAGCCCAACTATCACCTGTGTAATTAAGACTTCAGGCCAAAGTCACAGCTGTTTTTCTTTAAGACAGTGACTGTTAACATCCATTCTTGAAGAAACAGCTACACTATACAAGCAGAGATTGAAAGAAGTTAGGTACCTTTTCCAAGAACCACATCCCTCACACATTCATAAAAAGCTTTTGAATGCTGTTAACAAAGTCTATATTTATGACCAATAAGTTTCCACTTTTCCTTTGCATTTAGGCTTGATGTCATTCAAGAGACATTGGCTATCAGTGCTGTTTTATATACACATACTTGTGTGTGGCCATAGTTAAATGTTTCTATAATTAGGATGATGCCTCCTCATTTAAATTGCTTACCACTGTAAGTCATTCCTGAACAATATAAGCCATACCTCCCATGTCAAGTATTTTGGGGGCCAGTGAGAATACTAATCATAAGCATTGAACTTCTTCTAAGAAATGGCAAATGTGGCAGAATTCTTTATAATACTTGTGCCTGGAGTCAAAAGTCATATTGCACATCCAGGCTAACTAAATTTGTTGGGGTTTTTTAGAATATGGGCTTATTGGATTTTAGAGGAACACAATTTGGTCTGATGCATGCAAAGCCTCTTAACACAGAACTGCATTGCAATGGGGTTCTGCTATATCACTTGAAAATAATTTGATGAAATTAAATCATATTAAGCCCTTGTACCTAGAACATTACAACAAGCTTTGTAGTAGACATAAAGAGTATTCTGCTAATGAGCATGTTGATAGGCAATCAGAAATCCAAGATCCTGCCTTGCTCTGATTATCACAGTGGCTTCAGCCCTTCAGCTTGGACTCTCAGGGTCAGGCTTTCTCCCCCATCTTTTCCCCTCCCCATATAGCTCTACCACCACATTAAATATAAACCTGGACAACATCCTTTTAACATTTTCTAAGGATGTTTCATATCTACAGCCATTCCACCCTGGTATCCAATCTCATCAGATCTTGGAAGCTAAGCAGGGTTGGGACTGGTTAGTACTTGGATGGAAGATCACTGAGGATACCAGGTGCTGTAGCTTGGTAGAAGGACCTGGCAGGCAGCCTGCTCTTAAAACAATCAACCATCAAAAACCCTATGAATAGCAGAGAAGGACTTACATAGTAACAGGCATGGCACAGTATCAGGTAGTGTTTCATTCTGTTGTACATAGGATGGGTATGAGTAGGACCCAGCTTAATAGCACCAAACAACAGCAACAACAAGCATGTTTCATGGTAGCAAGTCGCATACTTGCTAGGTACTTCTGTGCAAAGCAAATAATCGGCAGAAACTCTGCCCTTGGAGTCATGAATAATTGTTTATGGGCATGTTCTGTTCCTGAGAGTGAGTAGGTATGACGAATTTCATACTTAACATACCCTTAAAATAAAAAAAAAGTCTTGATTGACATCAGGCAAGGTCAACTTGTTCTTGGGTCTAATGAAAAGCCTCTTATGATTTGTTCATTGTTAGCAGTGAACTTGATTTACCTATGAGATTCTAGTTGCAGGGATTATTTTTCTCTTTGCATTTTGTTTCTCTTGGTATCTAGCACAGTGTTGCGTACACAGCAGGTACTTTTTACATTTTGTTTATAGAAAAGTCTTTAAAGTTACATGGGGGGAAATACACTCATGTAATTCAGAAGAAACTGAAAACCTTTCTGGAATATGGAAATCTTTGGTTGGTTTTAAACCTCAGGATATATGCATTAAGAAAAAATCCAATGTATTGAATGTTAGACATAGGTTGAGCACCATGCAGGAGCAATAATGATATATCTGCTTTTGCAAAGCATGTAATCAAAGGTGAAAGACCTGCGAATTGTATATAGAGTGATATAAATACTACTTTTATTATACTCCTGCCTAGCATTTATTTGACAACAATTAGGCAGCAGATCCCCTTCTAAGTCATTTCTGTCCTAAGTCATTCAATACTCAAAACAAATCTACTGCACTAAGCACTGATTATTACTGTTTTGCAAAAGGAGGCAGTAAGGCACAGAGGGTAAGTACCTTTCTGAGGCTCACACAGCTATAAAAGTTTTTCCTAGCATTTAGATCTAGGCAGTCTGACTCCAGATCCCAAACTTATATGTACTAGGGTGTGCTGGTTAGATGGGAAAAGCAGAGGATGGCAAACCAGCCCCTCTACCCTAAGTTATTGTTTAGAGAAGTCCTCTCAGATACAGGTACGTCTATGTTAATCAGGGGTCCCCAACCTCCAGGCCACACAGCAGGAGGGGAGCAGTGTGTGAGTGCACTAAGCTTCATTTGTATTTACAGCTGTTCCCTGTGCCTCTGCTTTCTGTTGGTTCAATGGGGGCATTCGATTATCTTCCATGAAACTGGTCCCTGGTACCAAAAAGGTTGAGGATGGCTGTGTTAAGTCATGGGTGATAGGTAGAAATTAGACAATTGAAGAAAGAAAGGGGTGTAGGAATGTTCTATTTAGATGCTATGTCATATACACAAATAGTTGTTTGGGTAGAGCGTGTGTATATGTGCATGCACAAGCATGCATTTGAGGTGGGATGATAAAAAGTATATGATGCTAGAGTCTCATTATGTGTTTGTTGTGTTACTAAATGTGGCCTTTTACCTTGCAGATGATGATGAGCCAGTGAAGGGCCTACTCAAATGTCATGATAAAACCTACATGTTTAGAAAAGTTTGATGGATTTTTGGTTAGAGATTGCAAGAAAGGGTCAAGGAAGACTCCAGGGTGAAACTTAACCTGGAAATATGCAGTAGCCCAGAATAGGGGTGATGCAGACTCACCTTAGTGTAGGGTGAGAGAGGGGCAGATTCCAGAGACCTCTAAAGGGTCATGGGTGGGCTGACTTCAGGAGAGAGGCATTAGAAGGAGGAGTTATATTTATAGTAATGTAAAGAATGAAGTTTGAATTTCACAGTTTCTGCTCGAGGCCACCATTTCCTTGTTCTTACATTTTATATTGCTATAGAAAGAAAGGGCTGGGATTTAGCTCAGTTGGTAGAGTGCTGCACTGCAGTCTCTGAGGTCTCGAGTTCAATTCCCTGCACCGCAAAAATGGGAGAAGGGCCTGGCAATCCACTCCCAAGGCAATCCTGAAACAGTCGCCATTGAAAACCCTATGAGGGTCTCTATGAGTCGGATACCGACTTGAGGGCACCTAACAACAACAACATAGAAAGAAAGGGAAAGTTAAATGTTAGAGGAACTGGTGCACATATTTTTTGTGGACTCTTGGCCCATTTGACTTTCATAATACTTTGGATTTTGGAGGTCAAGCTACTTGTGATAGCAGATTCTTTGTGTAAACTTTTCAAGTATGCAGCATTTAAGAACAGCAGTGCAGATCCCTCTAATCCACCATCAGAAAGAGAATGAAATGCAGAAGCAGGAATAAAAAAACATTAGTCCTTTCCAGCATATTGAGTGCCACACTCTGGAAGTACCAATACTGAGCATCACTTTTAATGCCCAAATAATCAGATTCTGAACCTGTTCTACATATGCATGTAAACACACATTTGAAATTGCATATATGAGCCAGGCCTGCTGGCATATGCCTGCAATCCCACTGCTCAGGAGGCTGAGCAAGAAGAATCACCAGAGTGAACTACATAACAAGTTCCAGGCCAGTCTCTGCTATGTAGTGAGACCCTGTGTCCTCCTCCAAAAACAAACAAACAAACAAAACAAACAAAAAAAAATCAAGGGAGAGAGAGGGGGAATGAAAAGTAAAAAGAAAGAAGGAAGGAAGGAAAGAAAAAAGGAAATAAAGAAGGAAGAAAGGAAGGAGGAATTTATTTATTTCATGGTCTTGGGTATGGTCTTGAGTAATACATTTTTATAGTGAGAAAAATCTATCCTTAAACATACCAGAGTGTTAAAGAGAAACTCTCTCTGCCCTATGAGAACCATGTCTTGTGCTTTTCCTCAGCCCTTTGATTCTGATGTGGGATACCTGGGCAACAGAAGCTGCACTTCTTTGTAGGGCTTCTCTCCTGGATGACAGGTTTTGTCTACAGTTCACAAGATCAAATAAATATCATGCAAATAACCCTTTTTGTCTGACAGTCTTGCCTTTTCTGTACAGTTCATGTTTCCAAATGATAAAATTCCTACCTTAAGATCTTGAAAATCTATACTAATTATTGATCTCTTTCTTCTTTTTCCCTTTTCTTTTAATTTGGTACTATTCATTCAGTCAATTGTAAGAAAAATAACCATATTTAAGATAGTTGAAATAATTATTCCAGTGTAGAACTCTTTGAATGCAATGAAGACTCTTTAGAATTTTACCACAGGAGAAAATATTGATGTCTACAACCATATAAACAATGATTTATATGTCTTATGAAATTAATTACTTGGTAGGGAGGAAGCAGGTGGAATATTATCAAATGATCTATTCATTTCAGTAAAATAGAATAGAAGAGAGCTGCCTGTTTATGGAGGACTTACTTTGTCTAGGTAAGGTGCTAACTGCTTAGTATTCGTTGTCTCATGAACTTACCATGTGGTGAACAGTAATATGATCTTTTATTCCACTGTTGACAAAAGTGAGAATTGAGAACTTTGAGCATATGTTATGATTTGGATATAAAATGGCCCCAAACGCTTGTGTGTTGAAGGACTGATGCTGTTGAGAAATGACTGGATTCTAAAGGCACTAACTTCATCAATGGGTTAATCTGTTGATGTGCTCACAGCTGAAGAGGCTGTTAGAAGGTGAGGTCCAGCTGGAAGAAGATGGTCGGTAAGACCAGCCCCTGAGGGGCATGTCTTATCCTTCCTGTCTGCCATGAAGTGAGTACCTTTTCTCTGCCATGCCCTTCTGCCATGGTATTTCTGCCTTGCCACAGGCCTAAGCATCATGGAGCCACCCTGCCATGGCTGACACCACTGAAACTATGAGCCAAAATAAATCTGTCCTCTGCTACATTGACTTGTTCAAGTATCTTGTTGCAGTGATGAAAAGCTAACTAACTGTGTCTTTGTCCAATGCTGGACAAGGAAAGGATGGAAATGAATTTGTTCTTAGCTTTTCTGATTTCAAAGTTTATGCTTCTAACCAACACACTGTAGCTTAGGGTGCAAGTCTGGCTATTTAGGGGAAATCACAGAAGGAAGGAAGAGAGGGAAGATGAAGGAGGAAAAGAAAAGGATAGGAAAATGTTACATAAGTGGGTTTGCGGCTGAACAAAGAGGGCTACAAATATATAAGGACTCAAGTATGGTTCAAGTTTATTTTTTGCTCATCTAACTATATTAGGCAGGAGAAGGGGTTAGTAGGGCTACCATGTGTTTTCAGCTCCGCAGAAACCCAGGCTGATGAGAGCTCTGACATCTTTAACATGTAGCTTCCAAGTTCAGCTAGAGATGAGCTCCAGCTACAGAGAGTAAATCACAAAGAGGACAGAGTGTGTGGGGGAAGATTTTCTGGGTCAGACCTAGAGTTAACAGATCAATTCCCTTCACATTTTAAAGGCCAAGACCCAGGTGTGAGCCTTGCAAGAGGAGAAATACATGGTATCAGTAAACACTTGGTTATGAGTCTCTATTAGAATCAAGCCTCTGTGTACATATTTATACTTTTTATTATCCCATAAGAGAGGGATTATTGTTTCATTTTACAAAGCAGAGAATGTAAGCATTTGCCCAAGGTCATGCAGCATTCAATGTTAGAGCCCAGCCTCCACCCTGGTTCTGCTCCCTTCCTCTGCCTCACTCTCTTCTCATCATTCCATGCACTTTTCTCCCTCTGGCTCACTACTACAGTGTCATCCTTTGATAAGAAGCCATCCCAGAAAGACTCAAATCCCAATTAATTCTGTTCTATTCAGAATATGTCCTATGGACTGGCAGCCTTAAGGCCACTAATGGACACATTAGAAATGTACAACTTTAAGCCAGGTGTGATGATGCACCCCTGGAATCTCAGTGACTCAGGAGGCAGAGCCAGGAGGATCACAAATTAGACACCTGAGGTAGCCTGCATGACTTTTCCAGACCCTGTCTCAAGATAAAAAATAAAAGAGTGGTTAGGAGTGCAGCTCAGTGATAGAGCTCTTGCAATGGGCCCTGGAATTATCTCCCGAGTACAAGAGAGAGAGGGAGAAAGAGAGGGGGAGAGAGAGAGAAAGAGAGAGACAAAAGAGAAAGAAAGAAAGAAAGAAAGAAAGAAAGAAAGAAAGAGAGAGAGAGAGAGGGAAAGAAAGAAAGAGAGAGAGAGAGAAAGAGGGAGGGAAAGGAAGAGGGAGGGAAAAGAAGAAGAAGGAAAAGAAGGAAGGAAGGGAAGAAAGGAGGTAGGAAAGAAAGAATGAACGAAGGAAGGAAATGAAATGGAAAGAGGGAGGGAGGGAGGGAGGAAGGAAAAGAAGAAGAAGGAAAAGGAAGGAAGGGAAGAAAGGAGGTAGGAAAGAAAGAAGGAATGAAGGAAGGAAATGGAATGGAAAGAGGGAGGGAGGGAGGAAGGAAAAGAAGAAGAAGGAAAAGAAGGAAGGAAGGAAAGAAAGGAAATGGAATGGAAAGAGGGAGGGAGGGTGGAAGGAAAAGAAGAAGAAAGAAAAGAAGGAAGGAAGGAAAGAAAGGAGATAGGAAAGAAAGAAGGAATGAAGGAAGGAAATAGAATGAAAAGAAGGAGGGAGGGAGGGAGGAAGGAAAAGAAGAAGAAGGAAAAGAAGGAAGGAAGGAAAGAAAGGAGGTAGGAAAGAAAGAAGGAAAGAAGGAAGGAAATGGAACAAAAGAGGGAGGGAAGAAAGGAAGGTGCAAATCAGACTGGTAATTGTAACAGGATTCCCCAGTAATCTGGTTTCATGTTATGTAAAGTCTAACAAGCCCTGGACCAGGCTCCTGGAAGCCAACTTCTCAACCGGATCCCACTGAGTGACTGTCTCCTCCCTTCTAACCCCACAGGGCTATAACCACTCATGCAAAATTTCAGCCTTTATGAAGAGTAAACATATTTAACCTAGAAAGGACTACTTAACAACATAATATTGAAAGACTGCCCAGCCCATTTTTTGAAAAGCATGAGCTGTTTCCATAGATAAACCAAACAGGCCTGAGCAAAACAAAGGGAAAGAAAGCTTTGCTTTCTTGATTTGTGGACAATGATTTGATTTTTTTCAAAGAACAGTTTTGTTTCTTTCCCTGAGAACATAATACTGAGTTCTTAGTCCCAGCCCATGCAGTTTTCCCTTCTGGAGTATATAGGTAGGGCAGAACCAGATTAAAGATGCATACTATCAAGCCATCTGACCTCCAATACCAAAATCCCACAGTAAACCAATTACCAGTATATCAGCTCTTAACCTTGCACTCTAGTTCCAAAAGGGTGACTGCTGGTTAGAGTTCTACCAGTTATGAGTGTCAGGGTCTTTCTTCAGGTGTGATCAGATCTCTTTGTATGTCTCATGATAATAATTTGCCTTAGGAATTGGGTGCATTGACCCACATATGTAATCCCAGCTGCTGGTGAGGTTGATGGAGTAGGATCACAGGTGTGAGGTGGGAGGCAATCTGTGCAACTTAACAAGACTCTGTCCCAAAATAAAATTGTTAAAAAGGCTGGGGATACAGCTCCCTGTTAGACTGCTTGCCTAGCACAGAGCCCTGGGTTCAAGCCCCAATACCAAAAGAAAAATAAGATTTTGCTGAAAAGTAGTAAGGAAGGGGAATGATTACCAAAAGGCTCCAAACAGTATTATAGATAATAATATGGACAGCTGCTCTTACTTGGAAAAATGGAGCCTGAAGCCACCAGCTTAAGGGACACAAGGACACACATTACTGTTCTGAAGCAATAGAACAGTTTTCTGAAAGTGTTCTTCGTGTTGTTTCACTGTATATCTCTGATTTCCTTAGAATAAAGAAAAACAGTACCTCAGGTCTAGTATATGACTCTGTGTACCTACAACATGCATATTGGCTTAGAAAGTAACTGTATGCTATTTCTGTTCAATTAAATTTCACAAGCAACTCAGCAAACATTTCCATCTTTCTTTTTGGAGATTTGACCATGAGAACAGAAACCCACTTAAAGTCAGAACAAACAATTCCAGTTGTATGGAATCTTCTGGTTATAACTCTCCATCAATCCATCAGTCTGTGCAGAGGGGCTTGTGAACTACAAGACTTTAATACATGTCAGTGACCTGCTACAAGCTTAAATGCTCTGTAAATCAAGGGAGATATTTGCCATTTTTATGCTAGTGTATTTCATTATAGCCAAATTGAAAAAGGATTTGTATTGATGTTCCACTGGCAGGGTTTCCTAGCAGACTTTGATTTATAAGAACTTTGTCACAGCCAGGTATGGTGGCATAGGCCTGTAATCCCAGCACTCAGGAGACTGAGGAAGGAGGATAAAGAGTTCTAGGTTGCCAGGGGTGGTGCTGGCACAAGCCTGTAATCCCAGCGACTCGGTAGGCAGAGGTAAGAGGATCACAAGTTCAAGAGCAGAGGCAGTCTGCATAATTTAGTGAGACTCTGTCTAAAAGGGGCTGGGATTTAGCTCAGTTGGTAGAGTGCCGCTCTGTATTCTCTGAGGTCACAGGTTCAATTCCCAGCACCACCAAAACAGGAGAAGAATGAGGCAATCCACTCCCAAGGCAATCCCGAAACAATCAGCCATTGAAGACCCTATGAGGGTCGCTATGAGTAGGACATGACTCGAGGGCATCTAACAACAACAACAACAACTGTCTAAAAAAAGTGAAAAATGGGCTAGGGGTGCAGATCAGTGGTATAGCACTTGCAGAGCATACAAGCGTGAAGCCCCAGGTTCAACCTTAATACCATGAAAAAAAGGAATTCTAGGTCAATCTGGCCCACATAGCAAGACTATACCCCAGACAAACAAACAACAATAAAATCTTCAAAGAATAACACTGTATATGAGCACTATACACGAGGGTGTACATTTTTTAGATATCAAAGACATCATTCATGAGAAAAGCAAAAGGCTTTTTAAAAGACAGGAAAAAAGAAAAAAACAAATTACATGTTAAAAGAGACTCTGAACCTTGCCCTTAAACATCAAGTAGTCAAAGTAAAAGGAAGACCTGATGAAGCTAAAGTAAACAGGAGATTTCAAAGGGCAGCTCAAGAAGACAAACTGAAATACTGTAACGAAATGTGCGTAGAGCTGGACACAGGAAACCAAAAGGGAAGAACACACTTTGTTTTTACCAATCTTAAAAAGTTGAAGAAAAAATTCAAGCCTCGGGTGGCAATAGTGAAAGAGTCTATAGGGAAAATATTAAATGATGCAGGAAACATCAAAAGAAGATGGAAGGAATACACAAAATTATTATACAGAAAAGAATTGTTGGATGATCAACAATTTCAAGAGGTTACATATGATCAGGAACCAATGGTACTGAAGGACAAGGTGGAAGCTGCCTTAAAAGAATTGGTGAAACACAAGGCTGCAGGGATTGATGAAATACCAGTAGAGATGTTTCAACAAACAGATGCAGCACTGAAGGTGCTAACTTGTTCATGACAAGAGATTTGGAAAACAGCTACCTGGTCAACCGACTGGAAAAGATACATATTTGTGCTTATTCCCAAGAAAAGGGATCCAATTGAATGTGGAAAATTTTGAATGATATCAGTAATATCACATGTAAGTAAAATTTTGCCAAAAATCATTCAAAAGTGAATGCAGCAGTATATAGACAGAGAACTGCCAGAAAATCAAACCAGATTCAGAAGAGTGCATGGAACCAGGGATATCATTGCTGATGACAGATGGATATTAGCTGAAAACAGAAAATACTAGAAAGATGTCTATCTATGTTTTATTGACTATGCATAGGCATTTGACTGTGTGGATTACAACAAATTATGGATAACATTGTGAAGAATGGGAATACCAGAGCACTTAATTGTTCTCATGAGGAATCTGTACATGGACCAGGAAGCAGTCATTTGCACAGAACAAGGAAACACTGCCTGGTTTGAAGTGGAGAAAGGTATGGATTGGGGCTGTATCCCTTCACCACACCTATTCAATCTCTTTTTCTTGTTCTTGATTAGGTGCCTTTGAGTCAGATCCAACTCATAGTGATCCTCATAGGTTCTCAATGTTTTTTGGAATTGCTTCAGGAGTGGGTTTCCATGTCCTTCTGCTGTTTCTGGAGGTACTAGGGATTGAACCTGAGTCCCCAAAGAGTGTGGAGCAACATTCTACCAACTGAGCTAAACCCCATCTCTCTTCAGTCTCTATGCTGAGCAAATAATCTAAGAAGCTGGACTTTATGAAGAAGAACGTGGTGTCAAGATTGGAAAAAGACACATTAACAGCCTGCATTATGCACATGACACAACTTTTTTTGCTGAAACTGAAGAGGATTTAAACCTTTACTGATGAAGAGCAAAGAACACAGCCTTCAGTATGCATTGTGTCTCAGTATCAAGAAAACAAAAATCCTTACAACTGGGTCAGTAAGCAATTTCATGATAAATGGAGAAAAGATTAAGATTGTCCAAGATTTTGCTTTACCTGGTTCTACAATCAATACTCATGGAAGCAGTAGTGAAGAAATCAAAAGACACACTGAAGTGGGAAGAGCTATTGCAAAAGACCTGTTAAAAGTGTTGAAAAGCAAAGATGTCACATTGAAGATAAAGTTGCACCTGACTCATCCAATGGGTATTTTCAGCCACATTGTATAGCTGTGAAAGTTGGATGTTGAATAAGTGAGACAGGAGAAGAATTGATGATTTTGAATCATGGTACTGGAGACAAATATTGAATATACCCTGGACTGCCAAAAGAACCAACAGATCTATCCTAGAAGTACAACCAGAGTGCTCCTTGGAAGCACTTGGAAACAGGGTGGTATGGCTCCTGCCTGAAATCCTAGCAACTCAGGAGGTTGAGGAAGGAAGATTGAGACTTCAAAGCCAGAAGCAGCCTGTGCAACTTAATGAGAATGTCTCCAAATTAAAAAGGGGCTGCAGTTGCAGCTCAGTGTTAGAGTGCTTGCCTAGCATGTGTGAGGCCCTGGGTTCAGCCCCCGTTGTGGGGTAGGGGGTAGAAAAAGGCACAGGAAACATCCTTGTTTATAAATTTCTAAAATTACATTTTCAATAAAGGTTCAATGTCAGACATGGTGATGCATGCCAGTAATCCTAGTGACTTGGGAAGCAGAGGCAGAAGGATAGCGGGTTTGAGGCCAGTGGCAGCCTGTGCAATTTAGAACTTATCTCAAAAAACAAAAAGTTTAGGAGTACAGCTCAGTGGTAGAGCCTGTGCCTAACATGCATGTGGCCCTGGGTTAATTCCTTAGTCCTGGGGCAAGGGTGTTGGTGGGGCAGGGGTAGTGAAAACAATCAAGTCTACCTGGGTGCAGTGGCAAAAATATTTGCTTATTAATTCACTGTGCATGGTTATTCTACCAGGCTGTTTCATAACAATTATAGCTGCCTTATTAATACTTTAGTCATTGCTGGGCACTGTGCTCAGCCCTCTGCATGGGTAGTATCACCCGAACAAGGACTTACCAGGTAGATATCATTTCCTCCTGCTTGCATCTTGAGGGAGCTGCATAGGATCTTACAGCTAGCAGATATGAGAGCTGGGGTTCCACTGTTGTCTGGTGCAGTAATTGAGTAATCACAGTTGAGTACCAGATGGCAACTGACATACAAAATGAATATTGTCTTTACATGCCCTGACTACTGTGGGTTATCTAGCTTCCATGATGCTACTTAAGCTACATGGCTATGAAATTGTAGGTAAAATTTGGGATATATGCTTTGGTTAGAGAGTAGAAAAATCTCTAAAGACAAATCATGAACTTAAACCTAAAATTAGCTAATTCACTTGCTAATTTATTCCTTTTCCTGACTGCTTTATCTGTGTTCCTTTATCTGTATTCCTTTATCTGTACTTCCTAAATGCAAGGCATTGCACAGAGTATGCAAAAATGAATGCACTTTCCTGTGCATCTAAAAATTATTTCAGGGTTGTACATGAGCTTGAAATAACTATAGTACTAGGTGCAAATGTTCTTTCCCTTGGAGAAGTACATATAAAGTGCTGTGAGAATCAAGGTAAGAGAGGGCTAGAAAACCTCAGACTTCAAAGGATAGATAGAGTTGTAGGGTGGGGAGGTGAGTGGGATAGAGGATTTCTCTTAGGCAGAGAGAACAACAGGGAAAATAGAGATAAGTGACTAGCAAAAAATTCAGCTGAAATTTGAGGTCCAAAAAAAAAAAAATACTTCAGAGGTATACAATTGATTTTCTGAGCATTTTCCAAGGAATTGATCATCATTTTGATAACATCTTATGAAAGCTGGAGATTTTTTTCATCCAAATAAGATTTTTCAAAGTATACATGAATCAGAACATCATATTGTGCTTCATAAATACATTAAAATATTATGTTTGAATCAATCAAAAGATAAATTTTTTAAAAATTCAGAAAGTGCACAAAAGAAAAATATTGGCAGGAAACCTTGACCCAAATGAAACCTATGGCCAACATTTGAATTTGTTTCCTTCAAATCTCTTGCCTTTTGTCTCTGTGCATCTTTTCGAATAATTGAAATCATGTATTACATTCTACCTTTTCATTTAAAATACTATGAGCATTTACCCATGTTATGAAAAGCTCTTTGAAACCCCTGCTGTAATGGCCTTGCACTGTTTCTTCTTGTATCTTTGCCACAGTTAACTTTACTCTGCCCTATAGCTGGAGGTTTAATGCTCCATGCTTTCTGGTGCTGCAAACACATTGGCTGCTGCGGCCAGCTAACCCTTTCTGTTTCACAAATTGTAAAGTCAAAGCACTTGTAACAAAGCCCCACTTGTTCAGCTGCAGTGAGCCAGAAGGAGCCAAGAGACTTTAGTGCACAAGAGCAGCTGCCTGCCTAGAAGAGGGGACTGGAGAGCTTATAGGAGTAGAGATTAATTAGCAACTTTAGGTCATGTCCCTGGAGAGGTTCAATCTGAGTGGGCCACTGACCTTCTGTCCCCCAGGAAGGCGAGTGATTGCACGTCAAAGCCCGTCAAAGCCCGTTGATCCTCTTCCCATTTCCTGGGGAAGTCTGGATGATTAGTAAAGTAGCCAAGCCCTGGCTCTTCAGGTTGCATTTCCTAGTTGAAAGGAGGAGACAGGAAGACATCAAAGGGCAAATACATTCTTTCCCCACTTGACCTGAAAGATGGAGTAGCCAGAGAGGTGGGAGGTGGAGAAGGCAGGGCAGGAGGTGAGTGTCTCTGTCCTAATATCAGTGGTTTTCTCATCTTCTTGGTTAGCCTTAGCAACCAAGAAGGCCTTCTCCCTAGGAGAAAGAATGACCAGAAGCATCATGCCTGCTTTGCTTGGATTTTTAGTGTCTCCAAACACGCATGCTTGTGACTTGTTCATTGGAGACTGTTATGTCTTGTCTGCTTTGCATTGATTCTTCTTGTTTTTGGTCTTCTCTTTCCTTCACAAAGTTTGACTCTAAGAAAAACAAAAAATAATAAATTGGAGGGGAACTCAGGCCCTCCCTAAGCAGGCTGCAGTAAATTCAGCTATAAATCAGCCACGAACCCAGCAGAAGGTAGTGCTTCAGCAGCATGGATCTCTGGATTGAACATGTGTTCCCAGTAACAGCGCCTGGAGGCATACTTGTGAAGTTATGGTTCGGCAAAGGAAGGAGACAGGAAGGAGGTTCTTACCTTAGGGTAAAGACACAGCTGCTTCAAGGGACCAAAAAAGTTTAAAAAGAAGTATACCATATTTTATAGAATGAAAGCCATTTGTTCTGAAAGTTTCTGTGGAACTAATTTTCATGATTTAGACTCTTTCAGGAACTTCACTTTTTAAAGGAACTGTTAATATTTTTGATCTTTGGTTTTTTTAGAGAAGACGGAATTTTTAGAGAAGACAGAATCCTAAGTTAAATGTTCTAACTCTGGGACGAGGCTGTTTTTGTTTAATATTGGCTCCACTACTTAGTAGCTTTGTGACTTTGGACAAGTGAGTCAATTGCTTGAGGCCTTGGTTCCCCACTCTGCAAAACAGGAACAGCACCTGTCACAAAGAATCTTTATACAGATAGGTAAGAAAAGAACATTGTATGCAGGGTGCAGTGGCTCATGCCTGAAATCCCAGCAACTTGGGAGGCAGAGGCCAGAGGATCCCAAGTTTGAGATTAGAGGCAGTCTGTGTAATTTAGTGATACCCTCTCTCAAAAAGTAAAAAAATGGCCTGAGGGTGCAGCTCAGTGGTACAGAACTTGCAAAGCATATAAGCTTGAAGCCCTGGTTCAACCCCTAGTACTGCAGAAAAAAGGAAAAAGAAAAAAGAACATTGTAAAATATAGTATTTGAAGTCAAATTAAACACTTCAATGTTACTATTAATTTGCAATTTAGGAGATGGTATTATGCAGGTGCCTGCAGCCATAGCCCTGTGCCATCAGATCCTCTCAGATCTTCAAAGCTAAGCAGGTTAGTACTTGGATGGGAGACCACTGGGAACACCAGGTGCTGTAGGCTTGGGAGACGGACCCGGCAACCCACTCCCAAAAATCAATCTGCCATGGAAAACCCTGTGAACAGCGGAGAAGCACTGACAATAGTGTTTCGCCTGTTGTACACAGGGTCGCTAGGAGTCAGATACTGACTCCAAGGCACCTAACAACAACAACGTTATGCATGTAACATAAAATTTTGGAATGATATTTTTCTTGCTATGAGCCATATCTGGAAGGCTAGGCACATTAGCATATTCAAAATAGTTCCTGGCTTATTAGTGAAAAAGATAGAATGAACATGTTCCTTACTAGAAGAGGTCTAGAATAATTCAGCTGAACTTTGAAGCTAAACAGATGTATAAATACAACTGAATTCCTAAATATTTTACTTTTATATTCATCACATAATATTTTATTAACCAACTTTCCTTTAAAAATGTAGGTTCTTATATTTAAATGATAGCTGTAGTTAGTCTGAAATATGGAGCTAAATATTTTGCAAAATTACATTGGAAGTGGGTTAAATATTAGACTCCCTGGGAAATTGTCTATGGTAAAATGACTGATGTCTTTCTTTGTTTAATTTAATTGAAAAAAAATTGCATTGAAGCATTAAACACAAAAATTTCAATAAATATTCCATGAGTGCATTATTTATCTAGATACCAACTTACTAACATATCAGGCACCCAAATTAAACAAAAAATAAAATATCTAGAGTGAAAAATACAACTTAATGTTGTAAATGGCTATTAGACATCCCCTGCTATAAAATTCTGTTGTAAAATCCAGATGCCTCACTCAGCACCTTAGTCATTCTTGAGTATCATGTAATCTTTGCCCCACTCATTTCTCTGAAGAGAATAGAAGAGTTTGGGAAAAAAGAAGGCCTGTCATCAAAATGGATCTCATGTAAAATGTAGACTCAAACTTCGTTATGATATGACAAGCATCAGTATTCTCTTTATTAAACTATTTGCTCCTTCCTCAAAGATTCTCTAGTCATCTATTATAGTACCTGTCACACTGCTCGGCCCAAGACTGGGAAAAGCTCGTGGAAGAGACTCAAAGACAAATAAGACAGAAATCTTTCTCTGTCAAGTTCACTTTCCTATGAACGTTTTATGTTCATAGTCGGTAATGCCATCCAAAAAGTGATGCTACAGTTTATGTCCTTCGTTGAAAAACAAGTCCCACAGATAACTTACTCTAATTTTACTATATTCTCATACTCCCACCCTAGATTGCTTTGCTAGTGTTTAATTGTCTTCCTTCCCTGGATTGCCTTTCTTCTTCCCTGAATCTCCTGAATAGTCTTTTTTTTTGTTGGGGTGAGATGACAGTACTGGTGATCCAGCCCAAGACCTTGTACATGCCACACAAGTGCTCTACCACTGACCTACATCCCCAGGAAACCCACACACACAACCTTTTTTTTTTTTTTCTGTGATAGTCTCATTATATCACCCAGGCTGGCCTTGAACTCATGAACTTCTTGCCTCTACCCTCCCAGTGCTGGGATTATAGGTGTGCGCCACTATAGCCAGCAACATTCTCTAAAAATATCATTTTACGTAACATAATCAGAATGCTTCATGACCTTCTAGAGGCCTGAAGAGAACTCATCCCTTTCTTTCTTATTTTAACGTGTGTATCAGTGTACTTTTGCTATGCAACAAACCACCCTAAGATTTTGTGGATTTGAAAAAACAATCACATTTTATTTCTCACAATTCTGGGTGTTGGCTGGGTGATTTTGCTGGGATGAGATGCCTTAAAGAAGGCTGGATGATCCACAACTGACCTCACATACATATCTGTGGCCTTAGCTGGGACGGCTAGGTTGAATCAGGCTCCTCCCCATGTGGCCTGTCATCATCCAGTGGGCTTTCTTAGCCTTTTAAACATGGAAGTCTCAGGGTTCCCAACAGAAGTAAGCAAAAAAAGCTCCAATGGGTGAGTTTTTTTCATGCCTCTGATTTGCATCAAATCAAGTCACATGCCTAAACCCATACCCAAATTCCATACAGAGAAAGTCTCCAGGTCTTTTTGGGAAAAGCTGCAGAGGAACATGATACAGGGAAGGGAAAATATAGTGGCCATTTTTGGGAATGGTCTACCATGCCTAGAGAAGGGGCAGTAAATGTTTCTGCCCAGAAAGGACACACTTTACCCACTCACTAGAGTAAGTCATGTACTGCTCCTTCCACCCCGGGGGGAGGGATGAGTGCAGAAGGGGATCCCAAAAAAGCCTTCGCTCCAATTAGATGTTACATTTATCTCCAATGACAAAGTTACATTACACTTATTTTCCCTTAACAAAAGCCATTCAGGCCTTTGAAAGTTAGCCATATTCAGGCACCATGAATTTCCATCTTTAATCCTTATATGACTGACGGCTGGTCCTCCAACAGGCAAGAATTTGGGAGAGGGCAGAGGGTTTTATGAAGGGGTTTTAATTTTCAGAAATGAAATGATGTCTTGCCTCCCGAATGCTGATCTCCTATGGTCTTCCAGCCTCTCCAATACATTGCATTTCTTTTAGAGTCTTTGTCTTTAAAGCCTAGCTCATTAGTTCTGTTCAGGAAACCTTCCTGCCCTGGTATCCCCTGGAGAGAGAGTCATCTCTCATGCCTTCAACTGCCTGTAAAATGTTAGATTACTTGTGTTGGGCTGTTCATCGCCCTCTTCTGCTCTGCCAGATTAGAATTTCTTACTGTGGGGTCTGTGCCTGCCTCAATATTGAATTCTATCCCCTTGAGTTCCAGGCTAGTGTCTAGTCTAGGAGGGACACAGTGAAATCATTAATAAATAATCCCTTGACAAAGAAGACAGAGGCTGTACTTAGCCCCACTGCCCCAGTTCCTTCCTTCATATTGTGTATTTGCATTCTCTCCTTGGGTTACTAACACTTCAGGCCACTTGCCCTGTAAGAATTGCTCTGTTGATTTCTTTATTGCAGGAGGGTCCATTCCATTCAAGTCTACACTGAGCACCACCAACCACAGGTCACATGTTTATATGACAAAGACACAGTAGAAAGCAAAGTATGTAAAGCTGGTGTTCTGGTGGAAGGATGTGGAAAGAGAACCTAAGATAGAAAAATATTAGTTATCACATATTGATGTATGTTTGGTAGAAAAATAGAGCAAGACATATTATTGATGATGGATGCTATTTTGTAATGATTGTCCAGGAAGAACCTATTGGATGTGGTGGCATTTAAACTGAGACCTGAAGACAATGAGTAAGCCATGCACATATTTAAGGGAAAATGATATAACCTTCAGGAATGATATATGCAAAGACCCTGAGGCAGAATTATAAATGGGGAGAGAAATGGTAGAGGGGAAAATGTGTGTCTCAGTTCTATGATCTTTTTTCTCTCAGTCTTCCAGCATTAAATAAACTTCTCTCCTTGTTCCCTCCTGTGGGATCTACTTCCATGATTGATTCTGTGTTAGAAAATCATCTATGAAAATATGCACAGTGATATTCTGATAGTATAGAAACGCCTTCTTCCACAAGAAACAGATAACTAGACCAAAGCAAATAGAATATATAGATTTTGCTGGCACCTGTTGTCATCTCACCAAATTTAATCTATTAAAATGTATTCCTTATTTATATGTTGCTTTTATCATAATTTAAGTTTGGAAAAAGATTAGTTTTTAGATCAGGTCTGTGAGTTTTTATGTCAATTCTCATAGCTATCTTTCCTGAAGTTGTTTTGGTAAAGCCCAACTAACTATATAAATAAAAAGAAATCAGTGTTATTTATGTAAATTTCAGTGGCTTTGATGTCACATCGCTCACATTGGAAAACGCAGAAGGGAAAACATGGGCTTTCAGCATGATAAAACCACATGCATGAAACAATTTTCCTTTTTGCAAGCTCATTTTCTGTGCTGAAAGTCATCAAGAGCAAGAAGCTTTCTGTGTAAGTGTGACAGGAATTTTTTTAATTATAAAAGTAACATTGTAATAAATATAAACAATTTACAAAGTTTTAGTGTTTTAAAAAACTTAATGTTAGTCAGTTCATAATGGCTTTATTTGAACCAGTCCAAACCATTCTTCTTCTCCTCCTCCTCCTCCTCCTCCTCCTCCTTCTTCTTCTTCTTCTTCTTCCTCTTCCTCTTCCTCTTCCTCTTCTTCTTCTCTTCTTCCTCCTCCTCCTCTTTCTTCTTCTTCTTCTTCTTCTTCTCCTTCTCCTTCTTCTCCTTCTTCTTCCTCTTCTTCTTCTCTTCCTCCTCCTCCTCTTCTTCCTCCTCCTCCT
>VMDO01000915.1:207880-245642 GCA_007922755.1 Pedetes capensis | reverse complement strand
CATTTTTTGCAGTGCTGGGGATCAAACCCAGGGCCTCAGCACAGAGTAGCACTTTACCAACTAAGCTAAACCCTAGCTCCTTGCTTAATATTTAGCACCTTTATATATAACATGGGCTGGGATTTAGCTCAGTTGGTAGAGCACTGCCCTGCAGTCTCTGAGGTCCCAAGTTCAATTCCCAGCACTGCAAAAATGGGAGCAGGACCTGGCAATCCACTCCCAAGGCAATTCCGAAACTGTCAGCCATTGAAAACCCTATGAGGGTCTCTATGAGTCGGATACCGACTCGACGGCACCTAACAACAACATATAACATAGTCTGAGCAAGTCTACTCAGTGATATTTTACTTAGATTAACTGGCTGTTACTCTTTATTTTTCACTGTTCCCATTATTAAAAATCCAAGTCTGGCTCCTGGCATAATATAAACTGGTCAGATTTTAGTTTTGGGTGTCAAAATTATGAAAAGGTGTTTTTTGTTTTGTTTTTCTTGGTACTGGGGGACTGAACCCAGGGACTCACACATCCTTTGCAAATACTGCCACTGAGCTGCACCCTCAGCCCCTTTTTAATTTTTTTTAAAATTAAGATAGGGTCTCACGAAGTTACACAGGATGTCTCTGGCCTCGAACCTGCAATCCTGCCTTCACCTGAATCACTGGGATTACTGGCATGTGCTACCATCAGAAACAAGTTTTAAGAAACTATGTAAATCAAAGTCAATTTCCATTCTAACTGATGCACACTAACTGATGCACAACTTTGGGTAAATCCCTTAAATCACGATGGACCAATTTTTCCATACTTTATCTGAAAAATAAAAGGACTGCACAATATTATCCTAAAGGTCTCTGTCAATTCTAAAATTTTATTTCTGTGTAAATGTAGCAATAGCACTTGGGAGGCTGAAACAGGAGTTCTGATTTTGAGGCCAGGCTGAGCTATTTGGCAATACCCTGTAAAAAGAAAAAGAAAGGCAGGGGGAGCAAGGAAGAAAATCTATGTCCTTTACCATTAGAACATGACTAAACTGACAGCACTTGGGAGACTGAGGCAGAAGGATCTACTGGGAGCTCTGGGTCAGCCTGATTGGGGGCAGGATGCTAGACAGAAGAAAGGGAATAGAGGCCTCTATAGCCATCCACCTTCCATCCCAGCCAGGTACTTCCCAATCAACTGTAATATGAGTATCAATGTAAGCCACCTCTGAGACAAAAGCTTTGATGTGGAGGTCAGTGCTTCCCTAATACTATCCTGACAAACAGCATACTTTCTAGAAGGAAGCAGAGAATTAAAATCTTCACTTCTATATTCATCCAGGAAGGATGATAAAGACTAAGACATGTGCCAACCCCCAGCAATTGAAAAGGACATTGTTTAGTGGATTCTGCTTCCTTATCAAGACCTATTTCTAACCTTTTGAAATGCCTCCCTCTGAGCCCAGTCCTTTGAAGACACTGGGAATCCATTAACCCATTCCAGGCACAGGCACCAGGTGTAAATAAATGTTTCTTTCATTCCTCTGAAGGCTCAAAATGCACTATAAAGATCACAGCTGACCTTAGCTCTGAGCAGCAGTAGCCCTTTACTTCTGTGTGCCTTCCTGTCTCGAAGGTGTACTATCTTTACAATCTATCTTTATAATTTATGTCCATATTCTCTATCTTTAATAAACTATGTCTATACTCACTATTGGGGCTGGGGTTTAGCTCAGTTGGTTAGGCTGCTGCTCTGCAGTCTCTGAAGTGCCGAGTTCAATTCCCAGCACCGCAAAAATGGGAGAAAGACATGGCAATCCACTCTCGAGGCAACCCAGAAACAGCCATTGAAAACCCTATAAGGGTCGCTATGAGTCGGACATGACTTGGCATTTAACAACAACAACATACTCACTATTGGGGCTGGAGTTTAGCTCAATTGGTTAGAGTGCTGCTCTGCGCTTTCTGAGGCCCCACGTTTGATCCCCAGCACTGCAAAAATGGGAGGACTTGGCAATCCACTCATGAATCAATCTTGAAACAATCAGCCATTGAAAACCCTATGAGGGTTGCTATGAGTGGGACTCGACTCAATGGCACCTAACAACAACAACAATACTATTATACTTTCTGTGTCTCATATAAATTCTTTTATACAGGGAAACACAGATGAATACAGGTATCTGCTGTGGGGAGGTGATTGCTGTTGCCAGGGAAGGACCTGCCTGTGGCCAGCTTCCTGCCTCCCAGATGGGTGCTCCCTACTACACACTTGCTCCTTGCATCTTCTCAGTAACAATCTTGGTCTACATAGCAATTTCCAGACCAGTCTCGGCTACACAGCAAGATCTTGTCTCAAAAAACAAAGCAAAGAAAAGAAACAAAATCAAAACAAACAAACAAGAAAAACAGCCAGGTACCATAGTGCATGTCTGTAATCCCAGCTACTCGGGAGGCTGAATCCAGAAGCATTGCGAGTTTGAGGTCAGAAGTAGCCTGGGTAACTTAGCAAGACCTTGTCTAAAAAAACAAGCAATGGGGGTCTGGGGGTGCAGCTTAATAGCCCAGTGTCCAAGGCCCTGGATTTAACACCCTAGTATTGAAGGAAAAAAATGGACTAAACTTTAACAGTTAATACTATGTAATGGCATTGCAAATTGATTAAATCTGTCAATAAGATGAAAATACTTGTTTAAATTACCTATGAAGATTTCCTTTTAGTCTCACATTGCAAAATCTTGATAAATATAAATTGCTTTATTTTTAGCATTCTTTTGTGTTCTTCAGCTTTATAATGACACTGTTTATAGCAATGTGCCCAGGCCTCAAGGACCTTAATGAAACTAAGACCATTAGAGAATATTGGATCATCTTCCATCCTTTTATTTTTTTTTTTCTGTGGTGCTGGAGATCAAACATGGTCTCATGCACACTCTAGAAATGACCTACTATTGAACTACACAAACTACACCCCCATCCTCTTTCTACATCTTATGCTTATTTATTATGAGGCAGGCACAATTCCTCTCATTTTAATGGAAGAGCAGGCAGAATGGCTTATTTGAAATTTAATAACATTACCAAAGATATAAATGTACTGTAAATAGTTTTAAAGTTCATATAAATACAAGGTTTATGAACTCTGGCTCTTACCTCACCATTCTTTAGTAGGAGCAACTACTTTCTATTAACTATTTAAAAAAATTTAACTCCTCAACTTACCTCTACAGAACTGAGTTTGATTAATGTTTAAATTATTACAAATTAATACTACTACCTCCTAAGCAACACAATTAACTACTCTTTTATTATATAACTTTTTGTTTTCTGGCTAATAAATCTCTCCTGTTTGCATTTGCTTAATTTTCAGTGTTCCTGTCACTAATTCAGTTCCCTATTTTCTGTCTGAACAGTGAACATATTCTTCACAGAGGTCGACCACCACCAGGAGGTTTCTTGGTTTTATTTTTCTTCCCAGACACACTTCCTGGGTCCTCCACGCACCTGGTTCTAGACCCTGTACCAAACTGCTCCCTAGGTCAGCTGCAAAGCCACGATACAGGGATTTCACTTTCCTATCACTCTGAGATTTCCTTTTATGTCTACTGTCTATTCTGCACTGCATCTCACATCTTTATCACAATTTACTCTGCAAAATACTTCCTGTAGTAGCTTCCTGAGACAGTGCATGGGATATAAAATTTTGAAGATCCGTCACTAAGACCCAAAAGAAGTAGAAGCAGGAGGGACTTTCTAAAAAAGCATCAGTTCCAATTACCAATATAATAAAACACGGATATATCATTGCTCTACTAAAAATTTAAAATGGCATCTCAGAATGAGTCAAATCAGCAACAGAGCAAGGGCTCATTCCTACATATTGATCTTCATTAAACTGAGATATCCTGCTGGGTGCTGTGGCCCATGCCTATAATCCTAGTAACTAGGGAGGCTGAGGCAGCCTATACAACTGAGCAAGACCCTGTCTCGAAAATGAAAATAAATAAGTAGAGAAATAAAAGGATAGGGGTGCAGCTTGGTAAAGTGCTTGCCTCGTATGCCTGAGGCCCTGGGTTCAAACTTTAGTACTGGAAAAATAAAATTTAAAAAGGCCAACTGAGATTTCCTAAATGAGGAAATGAATAGCCATATTTATGAGGGAGATATCACCAACACAAAACATTAAACTAATCCCCAAATCTCATTTTAGACTATTTTAGCTCCTTCCCAATTCAAATCTTTATCAAAGCATTTAAAAAGACTGCACTTGCCAAATATTAGAATTATTCTTCTCTTGCCCCAGTTCCCTTTTCTTTACATTTTGGCAAAAGAAAAACAAACCCAGGAATAGGGCTGAGGGTACAGCTTAGTAGGAGAGCACTTGCCTAGCATGTGTGAGGCTTCATCCTCAGTACCAAAAAGAACAGTAACAATGAAAGCCTAGGAATGTCCTAAGAATAGAGTTGCAAATGTGTAAAGCAAAGAGCCTACATGATTTACAAAATGGCTCACTGCTACCTGAATAACAACTGTTTGATATATAAATGGAGATACCTAAAGTATTTACAGATTTTTGGCTAATAAAGACATTCCTACAGATTTTCCAGAAAATTAACAGCAGAGGATGCAAACAGGTGCAAAGTTAGTCAATGCATGGAAAGCATTTTTGCTGCTCCCAAGGCAACCTGCAGTGACGATTCCTTTTAAAACTTCTTGTACTTTTATCTTATTAAGTAGTTAGAAAAGAGAATAACAAATTATTCTAAGTGCTGCCACCCACCTTATGTCCGTAATGACAACAACATGTTCACAGTCTCCCTGGTGACAGTACAAGTAAGGAAAGCCCAGTTTAATATTCAGGTCATTGAAGGTGAAATCTTCCATTCTAGCAGTCTGAAACTTTCCATAGCCTCTATCATGGGACTCTGACCATTCGATGATAGTTCTGAGGAGGGTAAAAAGGATGTATCATTGTTTCACAAAAACTTTTAAGCGACAGAAAAGGGTTTGTGACTGTAGTATTTCACATAATCTGGCTCATCTAATTAACTAGACAGTTGCCACCTTGACAACACCATAGTAGCTGGTAAATTCTGGGATTGGGAACACGGAATTTTTCTTCGTCTATCAGACTTATTGTTGTTAGGTTTTGTTGGTTTGGATTAATAGTGACCCTATGTACAACAAAATAAAACACTCCCCCGACACTGTGACACTGTGTCATGCTTGGCACTATGTCAGTGCTTCCCTGCTAGCTATAGGGTTTTCAATGGATGATTGTTTTCGGAATTGCTTCAGGAGTGGGAAGCCATGTCCTTCTCCCATTTTTGCAGTGCTTGGGATTAAACCCAGGGCCTCAGAGAGCACAGAGCAGCACTCTACTAACTGAGCTACACCCTAGCACAGTCAGTTGTCAAAGTGTGGTCCATGAGGTCAAAATTATCTTTATAATACTGTCTGCCCTTTTCCCTTCAACCTCTCATAAATAACCTATTTTCTGAAGGCTACGTGATATAGACCACTTCACCATGAATGCAAAATGTGTAACAATGCCACTCTTCTCATTTGATTTTGAATAGACATTTTTTCACAAAAATGTTTATGTTAATGTGTAATGACATTAAATTAATATTTTTTTCTGGTCTTGGAGGGGGCAATCCCAAGGTCTCATGCATACTTTGCAAGTACTCTGCCACTGAGCTGCACCCCTAACCCCACCCCCCTCTTTTTTAATCTTGAGACAGGATCTTGATAAATTATGCAGGCTGCCTCTGACCTCAAACCTGTGATCTTCCTGCCTCTACCCCCCGAATCACTAGGATTACAGGTATGCACAGCTGCCCCTGGCTTAAATTACTATTTTAATATTTCTTAGTTTCAATTTATAATATGGTAAGAACTTATAGCTATAATCCACATAAGCTATAGCTGTTTGGGGCCTTAATTATTTATACTGTTAAGGAGAGCTGAGATCACATTTGAGAACTGCAATAGAATAAGGTTTAACCCAGGTTCAGTGGCTCACATAGGTAATCCAAGTGGCTCAGAAGGCAGAGGTATGAGGAACCTAGGTTCAAGGCCAGAGGCAGCCTGTGTAATTTAGCAAGACTCTGTCTCAAGATAAAAAAAAATAAAAAATGGGCTGAGGGTGCAGCCTAGTAAGTATAGCACTTGCAAAGTATCTGTGAGGCCCTGAGTTCATCCCCAAGTACTGAAACAAATGAAATAAAAATAAGTAAATCAAAAGAATATAGATTTAAAAATAGCTATCATGAAAGCACTTATATAAACACTCAGAAAAAATATACATAGATACTTTGCTAGGCCATTGATAATAAAATATGGTCTCATTAAAATGAGAGATGAATGTTCATGGTTTTGTACCTAAGCATCATCGGGTGTGTGTGTGTGTGTGTGTGTGTGTGTGTGTGTGTGTGTGTGTGTGTGTGTGTATCTATATTTACCCAGGGCAAAGAACACCATATATGAGACAAAAATATAGTGAAAAATTAATTTGTCATTATTTAAATGTAAGGACCAAAGATTAACAAAGTGCCTTAGTGGGATTTAATTATTTTATATATACTCGATATTCAATACAAAATTTATAAATAATTCCTTGGCAAAGATCTTTAATAGTTCAATTGTAAGATCTGTGGAGATACCATTAATTGGAGAACTAGAAATAGGAAAGACTTTGAGAAGATTTTTGAAAACTGTACCTGCTCAAATCTCTGCATTCTGGGTATCTTTTATCATTGTAAAATGTTCCTTCAAAGTAAAGGAAGGCTGATTTGTATAGGTCCTATAAGAAAACAGATGGTATTGAAAAAAAGCCTACTCTGAACAATTATGAAACTATTTTAATCAGTAGATTTGATTTAAATATCTACATTCTCCTGAGATTCACAAAAAGAATCTAATTAGTAGTCAAACTACCAGGTGCCATGGCACATGCCTGTAATGCTAGCAACTCAGGAGGCTGAGGCAAGAGGATCACAATTTGAAGCCAGTGGCAGCCTGAGCAACTTATACTGTCTCAAAAAATAAAAAAATAGCTGGGCGCGGTGGTGCACGGTTGTAATCCCAGCGGCTTGGGAGGTGGAGGCAGGAGGATCGCAAGTTCAAGACCAGAGGTAGTCTACTTAACTTAGCAAGACTCTGTCTCAAAAAGTAAAAAAATGGGCTGGGGGTGCAGCTCAGTGGTCCAGCACTTGCAGAGCATGCAAGCGCGAGGCTCTGGGTTTAACCCCTAATACCACAAAATAAAATAAAATAAAACAAATAAAAAGATGGGGGCTGGGGGTGCAGCTCAGTGATACAACCTTATCTGGGTTCAGCCCCTCAGTACTGAAAATAAAAGTCAAACTTCAATACTATTTTATTAGAGGTACACGTAGCAGTGACAGACCTGAAAACTAAACAGTCATATTGATGTATGACTATTACACTGGTAACAAAGATCACTGAGTTATATTTTTCTGGCATTTTTTTTTTATATTTTCAATATGTTTTTACAAAAACTCTGTCCTTATATTTTCAGTAACTCTTATGCCAGGAGACTGTGAATTTCTATTCTTAAGCAATCTTGTCCCATGTACCATAGAAGTAGGCACAACTTATCTCAACCCTCAGCTTTTTAACTTTCATTCTACCAGATGTTTCATCAAAAGGGTCTCCCTTCTACTTGGATGACTGTTTGTGAGAATATTTATCTGTATATGGGCATCCCAATTTTGATTTAAGTCCAAGCATTTTTCTATAGAGATCTACCTTTTTACATTTTCAGCAGTATTAGGTGAGTGATCTAGTGTGTTTACCTTACTGCCAGCCTTTGGTATTATTACTATTATTAGTATTTTTTAAATTTTAGCTATTCTTGTAGGTTTTTTTTCTATCTTCTCCTTTTTTCCCCACCATACTCATAAAGTTGTGCTATTTACACTGAGATTGACCTCTCTCCCTTCAACCTCCCTCATTGACCCTCCTCCCTCTCCTGTCTTCTCCAGTTATAGCTTCCCTTTGCTAGATCCCTCCCTCCTTCTTTCCACTCCTTAAATTGTGCCTTCTACACATAGTTTGAGTTTTTAAAATTATATTTCAATTTATGTATGACTTTTTCCTTCCTTTAAGTTTGATTCAGCTCCCACATAAAAGTGAGAACATACGGTATTTCCTTTTTGGGCCTGTGTTCATTCACTTAAGATGATGTCCTCCAATTCCATCCATTTTGATGAAAATGACATAATTTCATCTTTTTAAATTGCTGAGTAGTATTCCATTGTGTATGTGTACCATAATTTATTTTTTTATCCATTCTTCTGTTGATGGGCACTTTGGTTGATTCCATATCCTTGCTATTGTGAAAAATGCTGCAGGTGTCACTGTGGTATGAGAACTCATCTCCCTCTGGGTATATTCCCAGTAGTGGTATAACTGGGCCATATGGCAGATCAATTTTTAGTTTTCTGAGGTACCTCCATATTGATTTCCAAAGTGGTTGAACCAATTTACAGCCCCACCAACAGTGTAAGAGTTCACTTTTCTCCACAACCTCACCAGCATTTGTTATTTGTTTTATAGATCTTGGTCATTCTTAATTGGAGTAAGGTGGAATCTCAGAGTTGTTTTGATTTGCATTTCCTTAATGGCTAGGGATGTTGAGCATTTTTTCATGTGTTTCATGGCCTTTCAAACCTCTTCGTTTGTGAATTGTCTATTCAGTTCCTTTGCCTACTTGTGTATTGGATTATTTGTTGTCTTGGGAGTTGCTTTCTTGAGTTCTTTATAAATTCTGGAAATTAGTCCTGTGTCCAATGTATAGGATGTGAAGATTTTCTCCCGTTCAGTGGGGACTTCCTTAACTCTGTTGATTATTTCCTTTGCTGTACAGATTTTTAATTTCATGTAATCCCATTTATCTATTCTTGTTGCAATTTTCTGAGCAGTTAGTCTTATTAAGGAAATGCTTTCCTATGCCAATATGTTGGAATGTATTGCCTATCTTTTCTTCTAGTAATTTTAAGGTTTCTGATTTTATGTTTGAGGGCTTTTATCCATTTTGAGTTAACTTTCTTGCATGTTGAGAGGTGCGGGTCTGTTTTCATTTTCCTGAAAGTGGATATCCAAGTTTCCTCACACCATTTGTTGAAAAGGCTCCCTGTTCTCCAATCTGCCTGCTTTGCTCCTTTGTAAAAGATTAGGTGGCTATAGATGTGTTGGTGTACCTGTGGGTCCTCTATTCTGTTCCATTGGTATTCAGGCCTATTTTTGTGCCAGTACCAAGCTTTTTTTGTTACTACTGCCTTGTTGCATAGTTTAAAGTCAGGGATTGTGATTCTGCCTGCACTAGTTTTGCAGCTTAAGAGTGTCTTGGCTATACGTTGTCTTTTGTGTTTCCACATGAATTTTTAGATCATTTTTTCTATTTCTGTAAAGTCTGTTGTTGGAATTTTAATGGAGATTGCATTAAATCTATAGATTGCTTTAAGTAGTATAGCCATTTTTACAATATTGAGTCTCCCAATCCATGAGCAGGGGAGGTCCTTCCACCTTTTAGTATCATCTGCAATTTCTTTCTTCAATGTTTTTCCTTCTCTTCCTGGTCACAGTTGGTGTAAAGGAAGGCTACTGATTTTTGAGTGTTAATTTTGTATCCTGCCACTTTGCTAAAGGAGTTAGTTAGGTCCAAAAGTTTTCTAGAGGAGATTTTGGGGTCCTTTAGGTAAAGTATCATGTCATCTGCAAATAAGGATAATTTGACCTCTTCTTTGCCTATCTGTATCCCTTTGAGTTCTTTCTCTAGTCTAATTGTCCTGGCTAGGACTTCAACCACAATGTGAAATAAGATAGGAGAGAGTAGACATTCTTGTCTTGTTCCTGATCTTAGAGGAAAATTCAATTTTTCTCCATTTAGTATGATGTTGGTTGTAGGTCTGTCATAAATGGCCTTTATGTTAAGGTATTTTCCTGTTATGCCTATCTTCTCCAGGGTTTTTATTATGAAAAGGTGTTGTACTTTATCAATGGCCTTCTCGGCATCAACTGAGATGATCATGTGATTTTTGTTTGCAAGCCTCTTGATACATTGAATTACACTAATCAATTTTCATGTTGAACCAGCCTTGCATCTGTGGAATAAATCCTACTTGGTCATGGTGAACAATCTTCTTAACATGTTGCTGAATTCAGTTTGCAGAATTTTGTTGAGAATTTTTACACCTATGCTCATTAGGGAAATTGGTCTATAGTTTTCTTCTTAGATGTGTCCTTGCCCAGTTTAGGTATCACGGTGATGGTGGTTTCATAGAATGAGTTTGGGAGTGCTCCCTCCTTTTCTACTTTTTGAAATAATCTGAGGAGAACTAGTATTAATTCTTCTTTGAAGGTTTCGTAGAATTCTGCTGTGAACCTGTCAGGTCCTGATGGCACTTTTTTCTGACTCCCCTGCCCCATAGTTTGCAGCCTCAGTTCCTGATGTCCAGGATCTGCTGCAGACTCTATATTCAATGCTGTCCTCTACAGTTTCTCTCCATCTCCTGCATTCCCAGCCCCCAACTGGTCTAAAGTCTACACTGTGAGTCCTATGTTGTCTAGTCTGTGGGGCTCTTACTCTAAATCACCAGCCCTACCCAACCTGATATGAGCCATGTTCTGGACCAGTTCTCCTAGGTTCAGGGAACCGTAAGCTTTTGTCACTCTTCTTTGTGCCCTGGACTCTCCACTCCTCAATTTCCCACTCTCCAGTTCACTATTCCAATGGAACTGGGCACCAGGGTAGCATCAATCTCTTTTTCTCTACTGGGGAAGGAGGAGGGAAGGGAGATGAGGAAAGAAGGAGGAAAAAGAAAAAAAGAAAAGAAAAACCAAAACTGTACAGAAAAGAACAGCATCAAAACACTCACAGACAAAAATGATAAAACTAACAAGCACTAAAAGAAAAGAAAAGAAAAGAAGGAAAACAACATCACAATAGTAAAGAACATCATCAAGACACACACAAACAAAAAACGACTTAACAGAACATGCAATGAAGGAAAAAAACAGGGAAAACAACAACCTGAAAACAGTACAGAAAAAAACATCAAGACACACAGACAAAAAAATGACATAACAAATCTAACAAGCTATGGAGAGAAAAGCAGAAGGAAAACATCAACAACAAAAAAATGTGCACACGCGTGCACACACACACACACACACACACACACACACACAAAGGAACACTGAAATAAGAAAAGAGAATGAAGAAGTAGGGTATACAATAGAGCTCAAGTTTAACTGCCTTACTCACTACCAGTGGCAGTCATTAACCCTCTGAGAGGGTCCCACCTCACTTCCCATATGCGAGAGTCCTTGCCCAGTGTTTTATACTTTCTCCTTCTTGCCTGCTGCTGTCAGGGGAAGCTGTACAGAGTTGTTCAACTTTGTCCCGACTGCTGCCTCTGTCTATAGATCCATTTTCATTCTTGCCTTGTGTAAATTTTCCTAAGCAGTGAAGACAGCTTTATTTTGAGATTTCTCAGTTCCGCTGCTGGGGAAGGGATTTTCCCTATCCACTCTCTTGCTGAAAGCTGGTGGGTCTGTGGGGAGGGGTTTCTGCACAGTCCTCTGGTGGGGGATGATGGTGGAAAGCCCTGCTGGTCTCTCAGGCTGGACTGGGTTTCAGGGTGTTCTCAGAGATCTGCCCTGTGGGGTGTTTTGCCTGTGCTTCATTAGCAGAGAGGCGATGTTACCCCTGCTATCATTTTGAGCCTCCTGCCTCCCCTGCAGAGCTTGTATGCCGAGATCTCAGTTCAGAAAACACAGTCCCAGCCCAAAAGGTGGGAGCAGATGGCTGCAAGAACCAGATCTCAGTCTCGTGTTCTGAGCCCCGAGGTACTCACTTGCCAAACCCATGGTGCAGCGGGCGGGATGATATTATGCCACCTCTGGTGGATCTGAGGCCTGTGCAACCATGTGGGAGTCACGCCACAACACTCTCCTGTTGCAAACTGCACAGCTGGCCGGGACCTCTGGGGTGGAGGAATGGTGGTTATACTGTAGGCGCCAAATGTAGCTACTGTCCAGGCGTGCTCTGCCCACGTGTGCCCCAAGCCCCCACCACACTCACTCGCTGATCCCATGCTGCAATGGGTGGATGATATTGTGTCACCCCTCGTGGATCTGAGGCCTGTGCTCCTGTGTGGGACTCGTGCCCCATCACTCTCCTATCGCAAACTGTGTATGGACAGGACCTCTGTGGCGGGGGGATGGTGGCTGCATCTTGTGTCTGAGACTCACTCACCAGTTGCTGTTGTCCTAGTGGCAGGATGTTGGCGGGTTGCCAGGATTGCACTTTGTGGCAGATCCCAGCTCCAGATGCCCACGTGGAATTTTCCCTGGGCTGTATTCTCTCTGTGCTCTGTGATCTGGGCAATGGGGAATTGTTCTCTTCAGTTTCTCTAGTTCTTCCCCATTTTGGATTCCATCTCATTGGCCCCTTGGTGCTCTCCAATGTCTGTGCAGTCCACGTGAGGAATTATTGATGAGTTTCCTGGTGGTGCGGCTCTGTGCAGCTGCTAATTTTCTCTTCCTGCTTGAACAAATCTCCACGTTTCTGCTAACACACTCTCAGTGATCTGCCATGCTGATTCCTCCCTTTTTAAACTTTTTCTGCAGTTGGTGGTATTTACCTAACCTGTGGGGATATATATATATATATATATATATATATATATATAAAATCTCTTATCTAACTTATTACTCTATGTATCTACTCTATCTTAACTTATTGCTCTGACTAATCAATGTATGTTCTAAACTATTGTTTAAGCTGTCCTTTTACTCCGAGTCTGAAAGCAGGTGTTATTTGTCCGCCATCTTAGCTGCTCTCTCAAAAGGCTGGATCTTAATTCTCACTGCATAAGCCATTATATTCCTCACAGATTGTTGTGAAGAAGAAAGATATAATAAAGCCAGGGACCTTGGTGCACCCTTGTAATTCTAGCAAAATAGGAGGGTGAAGCAGGAAGATCATGAGTTTGAGGTCAGAAACAAACTGCACAATTTAGCAAGACCCTGTCTCAAAATAAAAAATTAAAAAATATACAGAGTGAGGGGTTGCTGCTCAGTGGCAGATCATTTTCCCCGCATGTGCAAGGACCTAGGTTCAACCGAGTGGCACTAGAGGGGAAAAAAGATATAATGCATTTAATGCCTCAAATCTGTCATTTTATATATTCCTACATTCTCAAAGTGCCAAGCTAAGGTCTAAAATAAAGGTTCTGAAAGGATAACTGTTCCCTTATTTTGGAAACAAAAAAAGTTTGGTGTATACATCATTCTGTTCATTACAAAACACTTGTATAAAACTTCATCTTAAGCAACTTAATGTCTTTTGATATAATTACTAATTACACGGTGAACTCTTAAAAGAAAAATGGTTTTCATCTAAATGTCATTCATTAGTAATCTTTCCTTATTTCAGTGTATAAATAGGTAGCATAGAAGTTGCATGTAATCTCAATAACAGTGAATTTTACTTTCTAATGGCAAGACAATCACTAATTAGTTTCTCTATTTTCTCCTTACTTCAGCTAGTTGAGCTTGTTGAGAAGGAGGGAACTATCAATCAGCATGGAAAAACTAGAGTAAGAAATTAACTTCTGTTATTATTAATGTAACTTAATTCTACAGTTACTCTGATCATTTTACAAAACAATTATCAATCACTACAGTGGTTATTTGACAAAGTCCTTACTTAGATGTAATTCTAGGTCATCTATTTGTCATTTACTTGTTCATAAATATTCAAATCAGCTATATTAGAACTTCAGAGGCAATTCTCTGACCTGCTATGAGGGAAATGGTCCTGGGAGAAAGGTCTAGAAAAGCTTGGTTAAGGGTAACTTTACAACTTAAATTTATGTTACTGTTCTTCCTTTACTGAGAGGCTTTGTAATGAGTAATAAAATAATGTATGTGCAAAGTATTATTTTTAGAGTTCTTCTAAGAAAGACTCTTCAGAGATTATTGACAAAAGCAGAATAATTGACTAATCTGAGCAGAGTAAAAATGGTATATCAGACATGAAAACATGGGGGACCATTATAAAAATATTTTATCAGAAACTTCTGGCACTGATTTTATGTATATTTTAAAAACACATCCCATTCTTGAAATAATAATAGTTATTATTGTTATGATTTTGAGACAGTGTCTGCTTGGTAGCCCAGGCTAGCCTGGACTTGCTATGTAGATCAGTTTGAGGGTGGCCTCAAACTCATGTAGACCCTCCTACCTCAGCCTCCTATGTGCTGGGATTGCAGATGTGCACCATCACATCTGGCACCCAAAATCAAACATTAGCAAAGCATATTATACACTGAAGCTTTTTTCATCTTTTATTTTTTTCTTTTCTTTTCTTTTCTTCCTTCCTTCATTCATTTTTATTTATTTATTTTTGGTGGATCTCAGGGTTTGAACCCAGGACATCACACATGCTAGGCAACTACTCTACACTAAGCTGCACCCTAGCCCCATATTTTATTTTTTGAGTCAGAGTCTCATTAAACCAGACAGGCTGACTCTGGCTTCAACTTAGATCTTCCTGCCTCCACTTCTGCACGGGGATTACTGATGTGTCACAGCACCCAGATTACATTGACACTTTAAGAGAGGTTTAAATACACTAGACCAACTCTCCAAGTTCTATCAAATATGAAATTAAAAGCATTTTATTCAGTGTTCTCGCTTACTGGTTAGAATAAAGACATTTTCTCAGCATAAGAGCTGCAGCTCCTTTATTTGTCCCACCATTCCCAGTAGAATACATGCCAAATACACTCCTGTCAATAAAAGCATTAGAATTCAAGGACTTATTTTCAATTTCCTTTGGTCTAACAATGGCATGGCATGAACACATGAAATAATTCTGGCAAAATGCTGAGCAGTGCTGAAGCTGGGTAATAGGTATATAAGGGTTCATTATATTATTTTCTTTTGTATGTTTGAAATTTTCCAACAGACTCCTTAAAAAGGTAAAGAACATAAACATACAAATAATCAATCAAAGAAACAAAAGTCTTTTCAAGACCTAAAAAGATGTTAGCATCAACAAAATCTATTTTTTTTGTGTGGTACCGGGGGCACAAAGTACCAGAGCCTTACATGTGCTAGAGAAGTAGACAAGTACTCAACCACTGAGCTGCATTCCCAGCTCAGTTTTTATTTTTTATTTTAAGATAGTCTTGCTAAATTTTGCAGGCTGCCTTGGGCCCTGAACTCACATCCTTCTGCCTCAGCCTCCTGAACTGCTGGAATTAAAGGCACGCTCCTTGGTATCTGGCATAGCAAAATCTCATTTATATGTATTTGCCTTTCTAAAACATAGCTGAAGAATAAGAAGCAATCAAAAAGGACCTCTCAACAGACCAAAATCCATAAATCCCATGTACTAGAAGTTTGCCGGTGTATTTTAATCACAGCATCGCTCAAGGTGTCACTCTCTGCCTGTTCACCAAATAAATTAAAAGGGAGGGAAAGGCATCTAAAGCTAGACATGATGCCAGCAACATGGCAAAGTCCGACTATGGAGCTTTGAAGGAGAAATGACATGTGTCTGAATCCAATCTCCACCACTGCTTACAGAACTTGGGCAACCCAAGACAGAGCTCGATGTATCTTTTTCTTACCTATCAAACTGTGATAATTCTTTCCAAAGATTGTATATATCTGGCACATGTTAAGTGCTCAATAATCAGAAGTTACTATTTTAGTCCCCCAAGTGTCTGTCAGCTTGTTGTGCTGTGGGGGCTTATATGTCTCTGTGATGCTAAAACCTATGCCACCAGTATTTCAGATACCAGCAGGGCTACCCACAGTGGACAGATCTCAGCTGAGATTCCAGACTAAGACAGACTAGGGAGAAGGACCCAGCAGCCCACTCCCAAAACAACTAGCCACTAATTAGGAATAGCAGAGAAGTACTGTCAAATTATATAGTGTTGGAAAATAAACACCCAGGCTGGAAGACATTCAAGAAACAACTGGGGAAGAGCTGCCTCCTCAAAGTAGAATCAACCTTAATAATGGAAATAGGTTAAAGCCCCTGGGCCCTCCTTTTGCTGATGTGGCAGGACTCAAAATGAGAAGAAACACAATGGATGCAATATTGGGGTCAAACAAAAAAATATCATATGCATGGCACAGGGTTAGGCAGTGATTTGTTTTGTTGTACACAGAGTTACTATGAGTCGGATACAACTCGACAACACCCAACAACATTATTTTAGTATAGGGAAGAGGCAGAAACAATATGACGATAAAAGTGTAACTATGGGTCATTTATACCCTGCTTAGCAAAGGGAAGGCATTAGTACCAATGTGCAGACACTACAAATTGACCAAACCTGGTTAAAAACAATCTCCACCATTTCCTGGAGGTAAGACTGATTCCCAGATCTGACTCAAACAACTCTTGAGCAGTTACAATAAAGGAGGTGAATTCAGATTTTTCTAATTAAATTGATCTTATTTCTTCATACTTTATACCTCCTTTTATTGGGTAGGATTAAGAAACCTTTTGGAAAATTGACGCTTTTCTTCTCCTTCCAAGAGAAGATAAATCCTCTATTTTCTGGTCTCTACACGGTCTTAATTGGCAGAAGGACCAGGCAGCCCATTCCCAAAAGTCAATCTGCCATTGAAAACCCTATGAAAGGCAGAGAAGCACTGACAATAGTGTTTCACCTGTTGTACGCAGGGCAGGGTCGCTATGAGTCGGATACCAACTTGACAGCACGTAACAACAACAACAACATACAGTCTTAAAATTCCATTTGTTTCTCTTTATCCTCATGATTATCTCCAAAAGCACTGAAATGCAGCTCTGAAGAACCTAAATATCTTAAAGCCATTTTCAACATAACTCTGCATAAACTATGATCCTTGTCTTCATGTCAGTCACCAAAAAGATTAGAACATAGCCAGCCCATAAGCCAGACACATCACACAAATATTAACATATTGAAATACATGCACTCTAATGGATGCATGAAAAGGTGCCAGAGGGGCAAAGAGAGAGCGGACAAAAATTGTATGTAATATATGATTCTTGAACTGGATTTAGAAATATGAGTATAAACTTGCCACATGCTTACAGAGAAGTAAAAGGCTTCCTATCCTGTTGAAAGACTGAGATATGAGAGTACAGAGTGCCTGGGAAGATATACAAATTCACAGTGGCTGAAGTGATAAGAAGTGAGTAATATCGAATATAAGTTAGAAGTCATCGTTATAAAAGGCATTATATGTCAGACTAAGAAGAAAAAGAAGAGCTAAAAATTTATATGGCTGGTAGAAAATCAGCAAGAAAGAGATCATATTGGTTCTTATCCAAATTCTGCCTTCATCCTAGTTGCTCCAAGTATCTTTTCCTGTATCTGCAAGAGAGTCTGCCCTCTCCTGAAGTGAGCCAGAAGATCTGGGGTCCTCTGCCAGGGTTGTGCCAGGTAAGAGAACTAGTTCAATCTTCCCAATGTTGAAATTCAAAAAGATTGGGTCTTTCTGCTTGCTTATTTAAGCAATCACTTCTCAAGACTTTGTGGTCAGCTAGCCTTCCACTTTGCTCCTTCCCAAGGGGGTACTCTGAAGGTTTCTCTGTCTTGTGGAGAGTGCCACCCCAAGAAACACCAGCAAGAACCAATACTACATGCCATCTCTCAGTATGGTATTGTTCCTTGTACTGCCAGGCTCTTCTACACGCAATGAAAGGAGAAAAAGGGGTGGCAACTGTTGAGGCTCTTGGCTGGCTCCAAGTTTACACTGGAGGCAGGTATGACAGATTGAAACTCTTACAGGGTTTGAATTGGCTGGCTCCAAGTTTCCACTGGAGGCAGGTATGACAGATTGAAACTCTTACAGGGTTTGAAATAAGAGAGAGTAAAAAGCAAAGTCAAAGGCTATAGTGAGACTAGGAATGCAGTTCAGTGGTAGTGCACTTGCTTAGCATGCAGGAAGGTCTGGGTTCATCCCCAGCACCAAAATAACAAAAACAAAAAACCAACCAAATCCCCCCAAACGAACACACAAACAAAAAAACGAAAGCAAAGAAAAGAAACAAACAAAGCTATGTGAGGCCAGGTTCATGAAAATGGAAAAGAGACCAACGGTTAAACAACTAGGTTTTCCCTTACTACCGCAATAGGAAGAGTGTCAATAAAATGGCTTAGAAATAAATGAGAGATGAAGAAATCAAAAGAGTATTTGCCTCCACTGTGGAAAAATTTTAATGATGAAAGGAAAAAACAAAAAAAGGCAACAGTTTTATGGAAATGTATGGAAGAAAACATTTACTGTAACACTAATCAGTGTGTTAATGTAATCTATTTTCCTAGTTTATTATTTCTTTTTTTAGGGGGGATCACCTTACTTTGCTGATGTGCTCAGGAGCTTGGTCAGGAGTATTGCTGAATTCTCCACCAATCTGGAGGTCACTGACACAGCAAATTGAATCCCTCAGTTCCGTGAGTTTTTGGCTACCCAATACCAGCATCGTCTGGTATGGTTTGTGTTCTTTGTGCTAAAAATCAAATAGTAAATAAATAAGTGTCAATTAACAGCAGTTACACTATAAATCCCATCAAGACAAGATCTAACTGAAGTTAGTGTATTTTTTTTTTAATTTTTAAATTGTTTCCTTATGCTGGGATTGTAGCTCAGTGGTAGAGTGCTTGCCTAGCATGCACCAACGTACATCACCAGCACAGGAAAAAATAAAATAAAATATTAAGTTGGTATTCTGCCTTTTCCCCCCCTATATTTGTTTATTTCACATCCATTAATTACAAGACCAAACTAATAGTCAAAGTCAATGAGCTGTTAATACAGCTCAGTTGTAGAGCACTTGCCTACCATGCATAACAAGCAGAAGGACTGGATTTAATTCCCTGCACAGAAAGGAAAACAAAACAAAAATCTTCCCTGTAATCCAGAAAATATACTCAGAAAACACTTCCTTTAATACTCACGCACAAAGCTAGTATTCCCTTGGTACCCAATCAACCTAAATCAACAAGGGTCAGGTAACCTAAAGCAAGGGCCAGGCCTTTATGCTCCAAAGCCCATTGGAATTATCCAGCTATCCAATCTGAAATTGTTTACCCTGCCTTGCCTTCCCTTTCCTGTAGAAACCCCTAAAAATGATGTAGTCTATGCCTTTTCCTCTCTTTTCTGCCATAGGATGAGACTGGTGCTTCTCCCTGTGGCCTTGTGTGGTAGGGCATGTCCTTTCCTCTCAGGAAATGTTAGTGAGAATCTTCTTTAGATGGCACTGACCTTTCTGTGTCATCACTTGTTCACCTCCACAAATTAAAATCTTATGGGTACAAGTGAGATGCCTGGCAACAGAACTTTTCTAGTTCAAGCTAAATTGTGCAATCAAAGTGTCATTAAACTAACTTTAGAGCTTTTGGAATACAACTTCATCTAGCAGCACTGTCTTTTAAATATTAAACTGGAAGTTACATCACTGGTAGGGCAACCTATACCCTATTCTCAGGTTATAAACCCTAAAGTCTCATTTTTTTTTTTTTGATTGGTAATTTGAATTTTTTTTTCTCATTTTGCTGTATTAGGAGTTGAACCTGGGGTCTTACACATGTCAGGAAAGAACTCAACCCCTAATCCACACCCCCTGCCCTTTTTGTATTTTTCATTTTGAGACAGGGTCTCGCTTAGTTGTACAGGCTGACTCTGGCCTCAAACTCCCAATCCTCCTGCCTCAACCTCCTGAAACACTAGGATTACATGTTGTGCACTATGGTAACCAGCAGGGATTTAGATATTAAACAAGGTATAATCAGTACTAAGTATATCTCAGATGCTTCATAAAAGCTATTTTTTTGCAAGTGCAATTTATGTACAATAATATTTCAATCGGACTTTCTCAGAGTTTACCATCTGCAAGGACTTTGGTTTAATCCCCAGGAACAAACACACATATACACACCATATTATATTTTATATACACTGAGCTACAATACAGTTCTTTTATTTGCGACTCCTAAGAAATTCCTGGGTATTTGTATCTTGTTATCTTTATGCATTTCCATCAAAGAAGAGCTCTCTGCAGTTAGTTCAATAACTTCCAAAGTAACCTGAACTGGTGAACAAAGGTCACTCCACTCCTCTACCAGCCACTCCTCATTTTGCAAAAAAAAAAAAAACCCTCAAGATTTTATAGAATTAGAATCACTGTGGATTTATATATACTTTCAGTTGCTTCTAGGCAGAAACTGGCTATGCATCCCAATACTATAACTGTAATCCTATTGGTCAAGTGATTATTTAAAAAATACAGATGGCAGGTCTAAAAATATGATGTCTGAAAGACAACATATGCTTACGTTTATTTTGAACCTTAAAAAAATGTTCTTTTCTTTTTCTTTTTCTTTTTTTTTTGAAGTGCTAGGGATTCAACCCAGGGCCTCAGTGCGTGCTTAGCAAGCACTCTACCAACTGAGCTAAGTCCCCGGTCCAGGAATGTACTTTTCAAATAATTAAACACTTTGTCAAGAGTTACTTATAGGTGCTCGGGAGGTGGCTCAATAGTAGAGCACTTGTTTAGCATGCTTGAGGCCCTGGGTTCAAATCCCAGCATGGGAAGAAAGAAAAAGCTACTCATGTTATCCATTAAATCCAAAAGGTTTTATTACTGACCTTATGAAATATAACAGGATACAAGATATTCACAGATAGGATAAGCTCTCCTTCTTCAAGCATGTCTGCTGGGTTTTTAGGCTTTTTTCCTATTGCATGTGACTCCTGAAGAAAGAAAATGAGACTTTGAAATGAGACACTGAGATAAAAAACACAGTGTGACACAAAGGCTGTTAGCAAGGGCTTAAGTTGGCCCTGGGTTTTATGTTTAATTTTGCTTCAGGAAAACTGTTAAAACCTCTCTAAGCTTTAGTTTCATCTTCTGTGAAAAGAACAAAAAAATATTTTATGGGATTGTTTCTGGGAATGTGTACATAAAGGATGTAATAAAATATCTGGTACTATATGCTTAGTAACTAATGATAGAACAGCAACATCAACACTGGTAAAACAAAACACTGGCATTTCCAGTTACTAATCCTTTTTTTTTTTTTTTTTTACATTCTTTGTCTACTATGCTTGTGAAAGCTATTTTAACAGATGAAGTTCACAGGGCTCTGCAATTTACCCAATGTTATATAAGAGAGTTGGAACACAAATACACATCACTATAACATTTTTAATATATCATATTATTTTATATGTGCTTAATAGCTATAAAGTAAGGATCACTAAAGTGGAGTGGTTAAGAAATAAAGATGCAAGGTATTTTTTAAAGTAAGTATAAGTGATGTCATGTAAACTGTAAGAGTTAGTCCCTCTAATGAAGCCAACATCAAGCTGAAAAGAGAAATTGGAATCAACTGCTTTGGAAATACGGAATCTGACCAAATGCTTACAATCAGAGAAGTGCTTGGAAAAGGGAAAAGCTGCTATTCTGCAAGTAAGCAGTATATGCAAACCAATTACCTTTCCCCCTTCCTGAATTCCACCACAGACATGAAGATGGCAAGCCTGAATTCCTGAACAGCTGGCAGGTGCCAGGAGAGGGAGTATACGCCTTGTTCTCCAAAATGTGGGGGTTGTGTTTTGATTGGTCTGGTGAGGCCTTGAGGGCCTGGCCCAGATGTTTGCCTTCGTTTTGGTTCTGTTGAGAACAGTGGCCTCTGATAACAATAATCTATTGAAAGATTCAGCAACAACTATTTTTTCCTTTTGAAGCCAGACATTTAAAGAAAATCTGTTACCTAACTGATTAAACACAGAGGTAATGGAATAGAAATGTCAGCAACTATACACAACAAATAATATGCCTTCTGCAAAAATAGTTTGGAAAAGTCACAAGCAACTCCAGCCCTCCACAAGAAAAAACATACTTGTAATGTTCAGTTCTCAACAAAAACTTACAAAACACACAAAACAGGAAACATAGCTCATTCATAGGAAAATAATTGACAAGAACTAACCCCAAGGAAGTCCAGACACTAAAATTACTAGTCCAGGAGGTTAATTATTTATATAGGCAAATGCTAGATTCATATATAAATAAAAGCACACTAAGCAAAAACAAACAAAAAAAGATACTAAGTCAACTGTCTTAAATATACTCAATGGGCTAAAGAAAACCACAGACAAATATCTAAAGGAAATCAAGTTACTCAATTAGATTAACAGCAGATTTCTCATCAGAAACCATGGAGACAAGAAACATGAGCCATGAAAGAAAAGACTGTTAACCAAGAATTCCATATTTGGCAAAACTATCCTTCAGGAATGAAGGGGATGCTAAGACATTTTCAGATAAAAGCTGAGGAAGTTCATTATCAGTAGATCTGCCCAATAAGTACCAAAGAGAGCTCTTTAGACTGAAATGAAAAGCTTATGAGACAGTAACTTGAAGCCATCAAAAGAAATAAAATATAAGGGAAAGTAACCACATAGATAAATATAAAAGCCAGTATTACTGTACTTTTGATTTATAATTCCTCTATTTTATCTATATTATTATTAAACAAATAGATAAAACAGTATTTATGAATGTATGCTAATGGACACACAATAAATAAAGATGTAGTCCGTACTAACAATATAAAGAGAGAAGGGTTGGGGGTATTGCTCAATGGTAGAGCAGTTGCCTTGCATGCACAAGGCACTGTGTTCAATCCCCAGCACTCCAAAACAAACAAATATTTATGTTTAAGATTTAATTGTAATCCATAAGGTAACTGCCAAGAAAATACCTACAATATATACAGAAAAAGAAAGAAGGTATTTTGTATGCTATGTAAAAAAAAAATTACTAATTAAAAAGGACTCCCACACACCTGTCAGTTTGCCTCTTCCTGGGAACTTGTGTATTGCAATGAGGCTGAAAGCTATGCCACCAGTAGCTCAGATACCAGCAGAGTCACCCATGGTGGACAGCTGAGTTTCCAGACTAGGACAGACTAGGGAGGAGGCACTGTCGAACTACTCCCGAAAACAACTAGCCATTAAAAACCCTATGAATAGCAAAGAAACACTGTTAGATATAGTGCCAGAAAATGAGCACCCCCCCCTTCCCCCATTGGAAGGCACTGAAAAAACTACTGGGGAAGAGTTGCCTCCTCAGAGTCTACCTTGATGATGGAAATGGAGTAAAGCCCCAGGGACCTCCATTTGCTGATGTGGCACGACTCAAAATGAGGAAAAACAACTGTAAACATCCATTAATAATTGGAACATGCAATGTACATGGTATGAATCTAGGAAAATTGGAAATTGTTAAAAGAGAAATGGAGTGCATAAACATCAATATTCTAGGCATCAGTGAGCTAAAATGGATTGTCATGGGCCATTTTGAGTCAGATAATCATATGGTCTACTATGCTGGGAATGAATGTGGTGCTGCATGCCCAGAATCCCAGCACTCAGGAGGCAGAGGCAGGAAGATCGTGAGTTCAAGGCCAGCCTAGGCTACATAGCAGGATCCTGCTTCAAAACAAAATAACAAAAATAACAATACTTATAAAACCATCCATGGGTCATAGAAAAAAAAACAAGGGAAATTAGAAAATACTTTGGCACTAATGAAAACAAAACATACAAAACTTAGGATATGCGGCAAAAGCAGTGATAAGAAGGAAATTTATATCTGTAAACACCTACATTTAAAAACAATCTTAATAATTTAATTATATGTTATGGAACTAAAAGAGAAGCTAAACCCAAAACGACAACAAAAAAGGAAATAATATAGAAAGCAGAGGTAAAGGAAACAGGAAACAGAAAACAGAAAAACATAGAAAATTCAACAAAAACAAAAGTTGGTTCTTTGAAAACATCAAATTTGACAAACTCTTGCTGACTGATTAAAAAGAAGGCTCAAATTACTAAAAATCAGAAATAAAAGTAGAAATGTTACTATTGATTTTACAAAAATAAGGATTATAAGAGAAACCTATATTATTGTACACCAATAAGTTGGATCACCTAGAAAGAAGGAACAATTCCAAGAAATATACAAATTAACAAAACTAACTCAAGAAGAAACACAAAATCTAAATAGGCTAATAATAGAAAATTGAATCTATAGCGAAAAATTTCTAAAAAAAAAAAAGGAAAATTAAAAAAAGGAAAGCCTAGGACTAGATGATTTTATTGGGTGAATACTACCACTATTTATTTATTTATTTATTTATTTATTTATTTATTTATTTATTTTCAGTACTAGGGGTACGTAAACCAGGGCCTCACACATAATTTGCAACCTCTCTACCACTGAGCAACACCCATCACCCCCTGCCCTTTTTTTTTTTTATCTTGAGACAGGGTCTCATTAAGTTACACAGCCTGCCTCTGATCTCAAATCTAGGATCCTCCTGCCACAGCCTCCAGAGTCCCTGCTATCACAGGTGTGTGCCACCACTCCAGGCAACAAATGCTGCCACTATTTAAGAAGAATTAACACCAGTGCTTATCAAACTCCTCCAAAGAGTAAACAATTCCTAACTCATTCTATGAGGCCAATATTATCCTGACACCATTGCCAAAGACACCACAACAAGGCTGGTATCTGTCATGAAGATGAATGAAAAAATCCTCAACAGAATACCAGCAAACCTTATTGAAGATGAAGGTGCACCTGACTCATGCCATGGTATTTTTAGTTACATCATATGCTTGTGAAAGATGAACGTTGAATAAAGAAGACAGGAGATTTGATGCTTTTGAATTATGGTGCTAGAGATGAATATAAAATATACCATGGACTGACAAAAGTACCAACAGATCTATCCTAGAAGAAGTGCAACCAGAGTGTTCCTTGGAAGCAAGGATGGCTAGACTGCATCTGATATATTTTGGACATGTTGTCAGGAGGGACCAATCCCTGGAGAAGGACATCATGTTTGAGAGAGTGGTGGGTCAACAAAAGAAAGGAAGACCCTCAACAAGATGTGTTGACACAGTGGCTGCAACAGTAGGCTTAAACATAAAAATGATTGTATGCCTGGCACAGAGTCGAGGAGTATTTCACTCTGTTGTACATAGGGTCACTATGAGTCGCACCCAACTCGACAACACCTAACAAAACATACTATCAATGGACATTCTGAAAAAGAAGAAAATAATTCCATTTATAACAACATCAAAAAGAATAAAGTATTTAGGAATAAAATTTATCTGCCATATTACAGCAACCCCCAAAATTTACTACGTTGGAACTATGGTCCCCAGGGTGGCAGTACTGGGAGGTGCTATGGAACCTTTAAAAGGTCGGGCCTACTAGAACGTGCTTAGGGAAATTGATGACATGCTCTCAAAAGGGATCAAAGTATTTCTTATGGAACTCTAGTTAGTTCTTGTGAGAGGATTGCTCTAAAACTCTGAGCCTCGCTCCGCTCAGCCTCTCTTCTGCTTCCTATCTGGAAATTTGATCATTTGCCCCACCACATGCTTCACCATTAGATTCCATCATGATTTGACACAGCCAAGAGTGCCCTAATAAGAACTGAGCCAATGCCCTTAAACCTCCAAAACTGTGAGCTAAACAGTCTTCTTTTCTATATAAAGTTAGTCAGCCTCAGGTATTTCATTATAGCAATAAAAGTTTAAATAATACACTAACCAAGGAGGTAAAAGACTCACACACTGAAAACTATAGCCGGAAGCTGAGATAAGAAGATTTGAGTTTGAGGTCATAGGCAGCCTATAAAACTTAGCAAGATTCTGTCTCACAATAAAAAACAATAAAAATGGGGGTGGAGGTGCAGCTCAGTGATAGGCACTTGCCTGGCATGTGTGAGGTCCTAAGTTCAACGTTACAATACAGGGGGAAAAATAAAAAAGGAAAGGAAGCTATAAAAAACTGCTGCAAGACATTAAGGAAGACCTAAATATGTAGAAGACATTGCCTGTTCATGGATTGGAAGACTTAATATTGTTAAGATTCAATACCTCTCCAAATGACCTAAAGACTCAGTGTAATGCCAATCAAAATCCTACTCATGGTTGTTATTTTGCAGAAATAGTAAAACTCACTCAAGTCTATGGAATTTCATGGGGCTGCAAATAGTCAAAACAATCTTGAAAAAAGAAAAACAAAGTTGGAGGACACAAAATTGCTGATTTCAAAATGTACTACAAAGCTACAGTAGTTAAAACAGTGCAGTTCTGGTATAAAGATGGACATGTAGATGAATGGAATAGAAAGGTCAATTGCCCCCACATGTCTGTCAGTTTGCTGTACAGTGGGGGCTTGTGTGTTGCTGTGATGCTGAAAGCTATGCTACTGGTATTATACAGATACAAGCAGGGTTACCCACGGTGGACAGGTTTCAGCTGAGCTTCCAGACTAAGACAGACTAGGGAGCACAATCTGGCAGCCACCTCCTGAAACAATTAGCCATTGAAAACCCTATGAACAGCAGAGAAACACAGCCAGATATAGTGCTGGAAAATAAGCTTCTGAGGTTGGAACACACTCAAAACATGACTGGGGAAGAACTGCCTCCTCAAAGTAGAATTGACCTTGATGATGGGAATGGAATAAAGACCCAGGGACCTCCACTTGCTGATATGGCATGACTCAAAATGAGGAGGAACAACTGTAAACATCCATCAATAACTGGAATGTGGAATGTACTTACTATGAATCTAAGAAAATTAGAAATTGTCAAAAGAGAAATGAAGTACATAAACAGTTACATTCTAGGCACCAGTGAGCTAAAATGGACTGGCATGGGCCATTTTTAATCCGATAATCATATGGTCTACTATGCCAGGAATGATAACTTAAAGAGAAACGGGGTTGCGTTTATCATCAAAAAAGACATCTCAAGATCTTCCCTACAGTACAATGCTGTCAGTGATATGTCCATACACCTACAAGGTAGGCCAGTTAATATGACCATTCAAATTTATGCACCCATCACTAAGGCTAAAAATGAAGACAGGGAAGATTTTTACGAGCTTTTGCAACCTGAAACAGATCAAACATGCAAAGAAGGTGTACTGATAATTGGTGACTAGTAAGCAAAAGCCTGTAGCTGTAGCCCTGTGACAACCCATCCCATCAGATCTTGGAAGCTAAGCAGGGTCGGTCTTGGTTAGTACTTGGATGGGAGACCGCCTGGGAACACCAAGTACTGTAGGCTTGGGAAACGGCCAGGCAACCCACTCCCAAAAATCAATCCGACATTGAAAACCCTATGAACAGCAGAGAAACACTGACAATATTGTTTCCTCTGTTGTATGTAGGGTCGCTATGAGTTGGATACTGACTCAATGGCACCTAACAACAACAAGTAAGCAAAGATTGGAAATAAAGAAAGTGACTCAATAGTTGGAACACATGGCCATAGTGACAGAAACGATGCTCAAGATCATATGACAGAATTTTGTCAGACCAATGATGTTTTCATTGCAAATACATTTTTTCACCAACATAAACATGGAAGTCACCAGATGGAACATACAGGAACCAAACTGATTACATTTGTGGAAAGACACGATGGAAAGCTCAATATCATATGTCAGAACAAGACCAGGAGCTGGTTGTGCATAGACCATCAACTGCTCATATGCAGGTTCAAACTGAAACAGAAGAAAATTAGAACAAGTGTAAGAGAGCCAAGGTATGACCCTGAGTATATCCCTCCTGAGTTCAGAGACCACCTCAAAAACAGGTCTGATACGTTAGACACTAATGATTGAACCAGAAGAGTTGTGGCATGACATCAAAGACATCATTCCTGAAGAAAGCAAAAGGTTATTAAACAGACAGGAAAAAAAGAAAAGACCAAATTACATGTCAAAAGAGACTCTGAAACTTGCCCTTGAACTATGAGGAGCTAAAGTAAAAGGAAGACATGATGAAGTTATAGAACTAAACAGATTTCAAAGGGCAACCTGGGAAGAAAAAATCAAATATTATAATGATGTGCAAAAAGCTGGAGACAGAAAACCAGAAGGGAACAATATGCTCTGTTTTTCTCAAGCTTAAGGAATTAAAGAAAAAAATTCAAGCTTTGAGTGGCAATAGTGAAGGATTGTACAGGGAAAATATTAAATGATGCAAGAAACATCAAAAGAAGATGGAAGGAATACAGAATCATTATACAAAAAAGAATTGGTGGATGAACAACTATTTGAAGAGGCTGCATATCATCAAGAACCAACAGTACTGAAGGACAAAGTGGAAGCTGCCTTGAAAGAACTAGTGAAACACAAGGCTCCAGGAATTGATGGAATACCAACAGAGATGTTTCAACAAATAGATGCAGCACTGGAGGTACTCACTCATTCATTCCAAGAGATTTGGAAAACAGCTACTTGGTCAAATGACTAAAAGAGATCCATATTTGTGCCTATTCCCAAGAAAGCAGGTCCAATCGAACATGGAAATTGTTGAATTATATCATTAATATCACACACAAGCAAATTTTGCTGAAAATCATTCAAAAGTGACAGCAACAGTATATAGAGAGGGAACTGCCAGAAAATCAAGCCAGATTCAGAAGAGGGTATGAAACCAGGAGTATCAGTGTCAGATGGCTATTCGCTGAAAGCAGAGACCACCAGATAGATGTCTATTTATGTTTTATTGTCTATGCAAAGGCATTTGAATGTGTGGAGCACTACAAATTATGGATAACATTGTGAAGAATGGGAATACCAGAGCACTTAACTATACTCAGGAATCTGTACATGGACCAGGAGGTAACTGTTTGAACAGAAGAAGAAAACAGTACCTGGTTTAATGACAAGAAAGGTGTGCATCTGGGCTGTATCCTTCCACCATATCTCTTCGATCTCTATGCTGAGCAAATAATCCAAGAAGCTGGACTTTAAGAAGAAGAATGCAGCATCGTGATTAGAAGAAGACTCATTAACAACCTGTGTTATGCAGATGACACAACTCAGCTTGGTGAAAGTGAAGAGGATTTGAAACATTTACTAATGAAGATCAAAGAACATAGCCTTCAGTATGGAGTGTGCCTCAATACTAACAAAACAAAAATCCTTATAACTGGGTCAGTACTTATTAACTTCACAATAAATGGAGAAAAGATTGAGGTCCAAGATTTTCCTTTACTTGGTTCTACAATCAACATCCGTAGAAGCAGGAGTCAAGAAATCAAAAGATGCATTGCACTGAGAAAACCTTTTGCAAAAGACCTCTTTGAAGTGTTGAAAGTAAAGATGTCACATTGAACATGAAGGTGCACCTGACTCATGCCATGGTTTTTTTAGTCACATCTTATGGTTGTGAAAGCAGGACATTGAATAAGGGAGACAGAAGAATTGCTGGTTTTGAATTATGGTGCTAGAGATGATTATTGAATATACCATGGGCTGTAAAAAGAACCAACAGATCTATTCTAGAAAAAGTGCAACCAGAATGCTCCTTGGAAGCAAGGATGGCTAGCTTGCATCTGATGTCTTTTGGACATATAGTCAAGAGGAACCAATCCTTAGAGAAGGACATCATGTTTGGGGGAGTGGCAGGTTAACTAAATAAAGGAAAATCCTCAACTAAATGGACTGACACAGTGTCTATAACAATGGGCTCAAACATAAAAAAGACTGTGTGACTGGAACAGAATTGGGAAGTGTTTCATTCCATTGTACATAGGGTCACTATGAGTTAGACTTGACTCAATAGCACCTAACAACAACATAGTGAATTTACTTTGCACAAAGATACCAACAGCATTCAATAGGGAAAGGACAGTCTTTTCAACAAATGGTTCTGGGGAAAATGAATGTCTACATGCAAAAGAATGACGGAAATCTTCATCATGCATAAAAATTAACTCAAAATAGATCAAAGATCTAACCCAACAATGTAAAATTGTAACACTCATAACAAAACATAAGATTTGGAAATGTTTCCTTAAGTATAATACCAAAACCATATACAACAAAATAAAAATGGATATACTAGACCTCATCAGATTTTAAGACTTGTGAACATCAAAGAGCAAAAGACACCAAAAGACATAAAAGACAATCCACAGAATGAAGAAAATATTTTCAAATCATAAATACAGTAAAGGTCCTGTGTCCAGACTATAAAAGAGTCCTTACAACTCAACAAAGAGAAAACAACTCTAATTGGCAAAGAACCTGAACAGATGTTCTTCAAAAAAAATCTAGGAATGACCACTAATTAAAGATGCTTAGCATCATCAGTCATTGTTTTTTTTTTTTTTTTTTTTTGTGGTACTGGGGGTTGATCCTGGGGCCTCACGCCTGCATGCTTTGCAAGTGCTGGACCACTGAGCTACACCCCCAGCCCTTTTATTTTTTTCCTTACTTTCTGAGACAGGGTCTCGCTAAGTTACACAGACTTCCTCTGGTCTCGAACTTGTGATCCTCCTGGCTCCGCCTCCCAAGCTGCTGGGATTACAGGCGTGCACCACCATGCCCAGCTTCAGTCATTGTTGTTCTTAAGTGCCATTGAATAGCATTCCTATGTACAACAGGCAAAACACTATTGTCCATGCTTCTCTGCTACTCATAGGGTTTTTCGATGGCTGATTGTTTTTGGGTGGGTTGCCAGGTCCTTCCCAGGTGGTCTCCCCTCCAAGTACTAACCAGGTCCAACCTTGCTTAGCTTCCAAGATCTAATGGGATCAGATGCCACAGTGGTACGACTGCAGGCCATAAGTCATTAGGGATATACAAGCTCACATTAAAATACTAATTTATATCCACTAGGATGGCTATTAGAAACAAACAAAAAATAAATATTGAAAAGGATATTAAAAATTGGAACCTCATGCATTGCTAATGGAAATGTAAAATTGTACAGTTTCTATGAAAAATGGCTAAACACAAAGTTACCACTTGACCATAAAATGTTAAACATGGTATTACCATATGTCCCAGCAATTCAACCTCTAGGTATACCCAAAAAAACTGAAAACAGAAACTCACACAGATAGTTTTACACTAATATTCATGGCTGCAATAGTCACAGTAGCCAAAGGTTGAAATAGCTCAAACAAAACATGGTGTACCCATGTAACAGAATATTATATTCATCCATAGAAAGGAATGAAGTTCTAATACATGGTACAACATGGATGACCCTTTAAAACATTATGCTATATAAAACTATTCAAAAAAGAACAGATATTATATAATTTTACTTATGTGCAGTGTCTAGAACATGCAAATTCATATAGACAGAGGTCACCAGATACTGTGGGAGGGGAGACTGTTGACGTATACTTATAATCCCAGCACTTGGGAGGCAGAGGCAAAAGGACTAACTTACGCTCAAGACCAACTAGCTTTCTATATAGCAAGTTACAGGCCAGCCTGGGCTACAAGGTGAGACCCTATCTCAAACAAAAACAAAAGGAAAAAAAAAAAAGAAACGAGGAAAAAATATGGTTAAAAAAATTTTTGTGTTACATAAATTCTACCACAATAAACAATGGACTTAAACACAAATAAGATTGTGTGCCTGGCACAGACTTGGGAAGTGTTTCAATCTGCTGTACATAAGGTCGCTATGCTATGAGTTGACAACCTCCACAGTAAAAATAAAGTAGGGGAGACAATAGCTATCCTTATGCACTATCAAGTGCCCAGCATAGTGTAAAGCACATGATTGGCTCGGAACTCATCATGTTCTACTAGCTCCAATTCTTTAACACTCATCATCTTAACTTTTTCTCAGGGTTTTTATACATGAGATAAAGGATTAGGATTAAGAATGTGGTTATAGTAAAATCAGGAACAGAACAATAACAACAGAGTAACAAGAACAGGATGATGAAAAGGCCTACATTTAGCCAAATACTGAGAGCAAAACCAAACTAAGTGCAAAAATAAAGGTAAAGCTCTGAAAGAGTCAAATATGTGGTCACTTAAGTTCTGTGGATCATTTTCCCTAAGTAGTTACCAGTCACTAATACTTAGTCAATGACAATTTACTGTTTCATGGGAAACAAGAATGAAAAAGATGAGAATCTTACCATTTCATAAGCAAATGTTTCTTGTCGGCAGGCGCGATCTATCGTGATGGTTTCTTCCCGATGTTCCAAGAACCTCTTTCTAACCCTGTTGTGGATACATGAAAAAATCAAAGTTCAATATCTTTTACTGGGGCTCCAAAAACATCTTTAACTTTTTTCCCCCCAGTGCTAGGAATCTACCACAGGGTCTCATATGTGCCAGGGTCTTAAGAATTCTACCACTCAGCTACATCTCAGCCCCAATATTTACCTATTTATTAGTCTAATAAAGTCTAATAATAGACTTAAAGTATAATATTTACCTACTATTTAGACTTAAAGTTACAAAGATAGTACCCAGAGTTCTATTACATCTCTTGCCCAGCTTCTCCTAAGTTACCATCTTATATGATTATAGAATTATGAGGAAGACGAATATTAACAAATGTATTATCTTTGTACAAAGATGCCAACAATATTTAATAGGAAAAGAACAGTCTTTTCAATAAATGGTGGTATTTTCTATAGGTCTTTTGTAGATGTCTTCTAAATCTCCACACAAGTTTTAATTTAATGCCTTTTTTTCCTGTTGCAGATTTCTACTCAGGAACCCACATGGCATTATTTTTCCTTTGTCCCATTGAATCTGTTAATTTCTCAGAATCTCCTTGTCTTTTACCATCTTGACATAGAAAAGTTCTAACCAATTTGCAGAACATCCTTTGATTTGGGTGACTATGGTTTCCTGATGACAGCATTTTTGGCAAGCACACTATGAGAATAATGATGTTCTCAGTGCAGCATATCAAAACTTTCTGATGTTAACATCCCACATTACTAATGTTTACCTCAATTAGGTTCCCATCTGTTGGGATCCTTCACCAGAAAGATACTTTCTTTTCTTTGAATGAGAAATATCTGGGGTGAAGCAATTTGAAACAATGCAAATGTTGTTTCTCCTTAAATTTCCACCCAGGAATTTTAGCATTCATCAGTAAATTTTGCCTGTGACATATATTACTGTGGTATACACTTAATGGTGATTTTCTATCCATTTTTGTCTTCAGTCTTACATTATTATCAAGATATGCCTAAAAAGACTTAGGTTAGTTTCTCATTCTCCAATGTTGTTAGGTTATTCATTGGTAATATAGTTGGGTATATTTGGATTCTATTTTAGGTTCCCATCACCCACTTCCTGGTTGATTTTGTCTGATTACTTCTGGGGTATGTGAAATATGTTTGAAACATTACTATGGTTCTAAAGAGTCCAAGGGCTGGGATTTAGCTCAGTTGGTACAGTGCTGCTCTGCAGTCTCTGAGGTCCCGAGTTTGATTCCCGGCACCGCAAAAATGGGAGAAGGCCGTGGCAACCCACTCCCAAGGCAATCCCGAAACAATCAGCCATTGAAAACCCTATGAGGGTCGCTATGATTCGGACACAACTTGATGGCACCTAACAACAACAAAGAGTCCAAAGCACCACACTCTTTGCCTCTACTAAACTGTTCCCATTCCTTCACTTCTTTCAGCCCCTTTCCCACCCCCCCTGTGTAGGCAACCAATCTCTATAGTTCTGGTTTATCCTTTGTTTCTTGTGTTTGAATAAACAGATGTTGTTGTTAGCAGCCATCTAGTTGGGTCCAACTTATAGTGACCCTATGTACTATAGAACGAAACACTCCCACACTGCGCTATGCCGAGCACTACATCAGTGCTTCTCTGCTATTCATAGAGTTTTCAATGGCTGATTATTTTGGGATTGCTTCGGGAGTGGGCTGCCACTTCCTTCTCCCATTTTTGTGGTGCTGGGGATCAAACCCAGGGCCTCAGACAACAAACAGCAGCACTCTACCAACTGAGCTAAACTCCAGCCCTGTGTATTTTATTTCCTCCTGTACCAGAACAAGCTCAATCAGGACAAAAAAAAGTGAATAGTAATTTGAACAGAAAAATCCTATTCTAAAGAAATATTATTACTTTTGCAGTACTGGAGTATTGAAGCCAGGGCCTCACACAAACTTTGCAAGTGTTCTACCACTGGGCTGCACCCTTAGTCCCTTTCTTATTTTTTTATCGTGAGACAGTAAGTCTCAAGATAAGCTAAATTACACAGGCTGCTTCTGGCCTCAAACTTGTGATCCTCCTGCCTCTACCTCCCTTATTGTTGTTAGGTGCTGTCAAGTCAGTGTCCGACTCACGGTGACCCTACATACAACAGATGAAACACTATTGTCATGCTTCTCTGCTGTTCAAGGGGTTTTCAATGGCTAATTGTTTTTTTGGGAGTGCGTTGCCAGGTCCTTCTCCCAGACATACAGTACCTGGCATTCCCAGTCTCCCATCCAAGTACTAACCAGGTCCTACCCTGCTTAGCTTCTGAGATCTGATGGGATGGATGCCACAGTAATATGACTGCAGGCTCTACCTCCCCAGATGCTGGGATTACAGGGGTGTCTCATTACACCCAAAATTATTAATTTTAAGAGAATTGGAATAATGAGGGACTGGCAAAGAAGTAGTAAAGGGCACTCTAAAGAACACAGGAACAGCAGATACAAAGATATCCTATGCCTAAAGCAGAGAGCAAATGCCCAAGGAAATCCATTCTCCCCCAAGACTGAGATTGACAGTTGTTGGAAAGGGCCTGGGTATGACTCACTGAGGAAGTTACTATGGGGCTACATCAGTAGAATGGGCTGGAAATCCACCCTCAAGGATGCCAGGAAAAGCTATTCAGAGGAGTGGGTGGCAGGGAAAGCTTCTGGGCACTGGGTGCTAGGGACAGCAGTGCACTGCAGGTCCTGGGCATCGACACTGGGGAAACTTTATACACTGCAGGATCCTGCTGAGCCAGCAGGTCAGATGAGGAAGCAAAATTCTTCCTCATGTGCTGCAAGGTCTTTCTATTGCTCTTTACTGGGCTAGCTTAACAACGTGCGGTTGGCAAAGGAAAAATATTTAAAGGGTCAAAGACTATTTTACAGAGCAGGCAAAAAAGGGTAAATTTGTAGATAAGAGCCAATGAATTATATCTAAGATAACTTCTTTCTTCATGAAAGGTAGCATATGCTTTGGGGCCTTGCTTTCTTCAATCCCTAATATGTCCTAGAAACCAATGAGGATTCATCTTTACTTATACTTTATTATGTTGTTGTTAGGTGCCATTGAGTCCTGTCCAACTCACAGTAACCCTCATAGGGTTGTCAATGGCTGATTGTTTTGGGATTGTTTGGGAATAGACTGCCACATCCTTCTCCCATTTTTGTGGTACTGGGGATCGAACCTGGGTCCTCAGGAATTATGGAGCAGTGCTCTGCCAACTGAGTTAAACCTCGGCCCTTTATATCTGTGGGATATTCCACTGTGTGGATTTCCCATAGTATGTTCAATACTCTCCAATATATGTGTATTTAAGTTATTCAAACATTTTTCAGGCTGGGTGTGGTGGTGCAAATCTGTAATCCCAGCATTTGGAAAACTAACACAGGAGTATCACAAGTTCAAGGCCAGCCTGGGCTACATAGTGAAAAACCTTGTCCAAAAAAAAAAAAAAAAAAAAAATTGCTGCAATGAATAACCTCATAAGCTAGCCATATATTTTCTTCCTGTTGGAGGTATATTGTCAGTACAGATTGCTACAAGTAGGATTGCTGAGTCAGAAGATAGGTGTATATGTGATTTTGTGTTATATACTAACAAACTTCCTCTACAGAAGAGTTGTACCAATTTGCATTCTTATTAACAATATTCAAAAACACTTGTTTCCCACAGCCTTGTCAAGAGTGTATATTTTAAATTTGTCACTGATATGCAAAAGCAACTCAGAACAGTTTTATTTTTCATTTCTCTAATATGAGCATGCTAGAGCATTTTTTCATGTTTGTCATCTTGTTTTATTATTATTTTTTGGTTTTGTTTTTTTGGTGCTGGGGATTGAACCCAAGGCCTTATGCATGCTAGGCAAGCACTCTATACCCACAGTGCTTGCTTGCTTATTTATTTATTTATGCTGTGAATTATTGGCTCATGTACTTTTCCTATTTTCCCACTAGGTTTCTGGTCTTTTCCTCCCCAACTTTTTTCTTTTTTTGGTGGTACTAGTGGGTTGAACCCAGGACTTCACGCATGCTTTTGCAAGTGTTCTACCACTGAGCTGCATCCCCCAGCCCATTTTTTACTTTTCTTAAAATTTGAAATAGGGTGTTGCTAAATTATGCAGGCTGCCTCTGGCCTTGAACATGTGATCCTCCTGCCTCAACCTCCCAAATTGCTGGGATTACAGGTGTGCGCCACTACGCCCAATTTCCCCCTAACTTTTAACAGTTCTTATATATCAGCTCTTTGTGGTAAATATTATATGTTCTCCAAATTTGGTATGTTTATGACATTGTTTTGACACTGTTATGACATCTTGACATTGTTTATGGTGGTTTTGGCCATGTAAATATTTTTGTATTAAATAGTTAACCTTATCATTTTTTATAACTTCCTCTGGATTTGAATGAGTTTTACTACACCTAGGTTTGTATGTTTCCTTCTCTATATTTTGATCTTTAGTCTATTTGTAGTTTATTCTTATGTATAATGTCACACTAAATTTCCGTATGTATTTGACTCTACTTCTGGACTTTCTCTTCTCTTCAACTGCTGTTTGTCTATTTATGAACCTGTCCATAGTGTTGTACTTAAAAAGACTTAGAAGTATAATAGCTAGTAAAACCTTCCTATAATTCCTCCCACCTAAAGTTTTGCTAGCTATTCTAGCTTTTTTTTTTTTCCTTCGGTTCTTTTGTTTCATGGTACTAGGGGGTTAAACCCAGGGTCTTGCACATACTTTGCAAGTGCTCTACCATTGGGCTGCTCCCACAGCCTATTTTTAAATTTTTTATCTTGAGACAAGGTCTTGCTAAGTTGTGCAGGCTGCCTCTGGTCTCAAACTAGCTTGCTTCCTGCCTCTACCTCCCGAGTCTTTTTTTTTTTTTTTTTTTTGGAGTTTTTGGGGGTTGAACCCAGGGCCTCCTGCATGCTAGGCAATTGCTCTACCACTGAGCTGGAGCCCCAGCTCCTTTTTTATTCCTGCACCCACTACCTATTTCTGAGCTTTAAAAATTCTAATCCAAGAAGTTTTTATACCCTGAAATGCTTGTTTGAATACATTTAATTCTGTCTGGAGTGTGGACATGGGATTTTTCCTTTTTCTGGTTATTTTCTAGGGGAAGGGAAGCAGTCTCCAAGTTGAGCTGTATAAGCAGCTATTTCCTGGTTTTGTGCAATAAGTTCTCTTTGGACTTTGTTTCTTGTTTATTTTTGTGATATTTTGGAGTAGTGATGGTAGTTTAAAAGATTGCCAATTTAATGGTGCTCTTTCCTGTCATTCTAAGGAAGTCCAGACATATTAAAGTTCAGTTTTTAAACACTGTTTGTGACTGTTTTGCTAACAGGATAAGGGTTTTGAGTTCTCCAATTTTGTGATTTTCTTTATCTTGCAGGACTTTAAAGTTTCCCCTGTTTTATCCTTCAGATGATACATATTGGAACAGTGAATAGTGCTTTCTTGACCACAGAAGAAAGGGAGAATAACCCAGCTGAAATTTTTATAGATTAAAAATAAGGGTGGCGCCCACCTGTAATCCCAGCGACTCGGGAGGCAAAGGGAGGAGGATGGCAAGTTTGAGACCAGAGGCAGTTTGCGTAATTTAGCAAGACCCTGTCTCAAAAAAAAAAAAAAAAAAAAAAAAAAAAAAAAAAAAA